>CM021246.1:4488772-4680004 GCA_010577795.1 Isatis tinctoria | reverse complement strand
TAAACCCTAAATCATAAACCCTAAACCCTAAGTCCTAAATCGTCTATTTCGTAAACCCTAATCCTAAACCCTAAACCCTAAATCGTAAACCATAAACCCTAATTCGTAAACCCTAAACCCTAAAACATAAACAAGATATAGTTCTAGTCTTGAAGAATTGAAAAATTATATCTTGCAATCCTCAACAATTTGTCTTATATTAACAAAAGCTGGGAAGGGTTAAAAAATGAAAAAGAATATCATTAGATAAATAAAATCAAAGAAAAATTAATATTATTATATTGATACATATAAACACATTAAATAAAAATAATTATTATATTATATAAATTAGATTATATATTCAACACAAAAATAAAACAAACATATGCCACGTGCAAAGAGTAAGAAAAGAGAAGTCATTATGGTTAGACATCATCTAGGTTATGAGAGGTGTTCGAATACTGAATAAAGAACTATCACCTACAGATTACAAATAAAATAATGAGATATCAACACGAAAGAATGACGCGTAACCAATGAATGCGAAAACCCAATAGAAGGTAAAAAGAATATCAAGGATTAATTTGTCGGTTTGTCTGGAACAAATAATGTATTCTTAAAAAAAAAAACAGATAAATAAATATTAAAAAATTATGGATTGTGTAATTTTATTAGAACTGTATATAATACGAAGGAAATATAACCAATGGAACACCAAGTTAACAGCGATCTACTATATAATATTAATCCAAAAACGCAGTTGAACCACACCATAATTGTTGATGTAGAGCAACATGTGTGGTTTTTTTAAAACTAGAGAAAAAAAAAAGTTTTGAGGAATGCAAATAACGCACTGTTAAGTGGCAAATAATGCACCGCTAATTTTTTTCTGTTGATTAGTGACAATTGACGTATTTTACATAATTACTACTGCAAAACCGTCCCGCACTGCTGCTTCCATTCACAACCTTTAGTGTTGCAAAACTTGCTTTCGATTAATGTTGGTTTCAATAAAGCATGCTATTAAAAGCACAGTTTTTAAAACGAAAAAGAAAATCTCCGGAGAAATAGACCGCAATTTCCATAATCAATGGAGCTGATTTGGTAAAAAGAGTGAATTGTCATAATCAAAAGGAAGGGAAACAAAGTCTTTTAACATTCTCATCTGTATTTCTTTTGGGAGCTATGGCCCCATGTGTTTATGAGAGCCACCTATGTCTCTTAGCTCAATTTTTGTCGTTATATTTTTTCTTGTATATTAAAGAATTTAAATCAAATCAATGGATAATTAGGAAGATTGCACAATTTAATAATTTAGTATTTTAGTTTTTTCGGATAACTTTTTCGCTAACTTTATTTAGGAACCACCATTTTTGGGCGGAAAATACGGCTGATTTGACAGAAATGCATTATTCAATCATGAAATTGTAGGAAAAAAATCATTAGTTTTGGAAAAAATGGGTTTATAATATATATATATATATATATATATATTGTTTCGGTGGACATTTTTTCATAGCCGAAATACCTGTAATATAACAAAAAATGTTTCATCAGGTTTTTAAAATTTTGTAAACTTTTAGAATTTAATACATATTGAAAGAAAAATTTTATTTGCTTTTTCCTATAGAAATATTATTTATTTCTTCATTTTAATATTGGGCAAATCTCTATAATGTATTACTTACTTTTTATGACTAAAATGAACTTTTACATTCACAAAATTTTATGAAAACCCTAATTCGTAAACACTAAACCCTAAAACCTCAAAAAAATTTTGAAAAATTCTCCACTTATAATCTAACTTCATCAAACAATTGACAATAATTTTGATATAAAGTTTTGTGATGAAAAAATATTAAGATTATACAATCTAATTAATCACCATGTATAGAACAAGTTTATAAATAATATTTTGGTTCAGTAGAAATTAATAATTATAAAAAAGAATAAAAGAACTTTTATCATTTTATATGAAACAAAATCAAAATAAAATTTTAATTTTTCTACTTTTTATTCTCTAAAATTCATTTTATTTAACTTAATTATAAATTCCATTCTATGATAAATTAGTCATTTCATTTCAGAAAAAGTATAGTTTTCAAAATCCAAAAAAACTAAGGTATTTTTCCAAACAAAAACTCTTATTAAGGTATTTTTCCAAATTTTCTCTTTTTTTAATACATTTATCTTTCGGAAACAGAGGGAGTAATAAATTACTGCGTTTGTTGTTCACATTCGAAACAATAATTTTACTTTTCCATTAGATAATTTTGTAAAGGATAAACGCTAGATACCAACGGAAGGTTACATTTTCATTTGCATTGTGTTATTGCCTTTATACCTAACAATTTTTTTTCTTCTGAAAATAGTGAATCTTGTGGCTTTTTCCAAAAAAAAGAACACTAAATACAAGAGCTAATAGAAAAAAAACCCTAAAAATACATGACATTAATTTCATTTGCCAGAAAAATACACTAACTTTTAACGTTACCCGAAAATACCTCATGTAAGTTTGGTTACCCAATAAATACTCGAATATTCAAAATCGAGTAGTTTAACACCATGATTTAGACGATTTTTAATCCTTTAACAGAAACAGCAACACGTTGTTAACTTCGTTAATCACACGCGACGAATTGATATTTTTTTCTTCGAATAAACACCAAAATCTTCCCTCAAATCATGGTGTTAATCTACTTGATTTTGAAATGTTCGAGTATTTTGTAACACCCGTCCCCTCGACACTCGAGAACGGCGTGCCACTAACAACGTCACATACGTAAAATACCCCACTCTACAGTGTCTCATATCCCAACTACCTCAATGCTATATGTACATGATAAAATACGGAGAAAACGTAAAAATCCCAAAGAAGCACCGTATCGTCAAAGCGTAAAATACTTGTCCGTCTCACCTGAAAAACTGGAAAGGGAAGAAGGAGGGGTGAGCAACAGGGGAGTCACTCAGTGAGGTATGGAATGCTAATCCCAGAAAACGTAAATCTGACCATAGCACGCCATATATAGGAAATATACTAAACATGCACAATCACGGTACCTAAAGTACCCAACGAACAACCAACGTCCTATTACCAGATCCAGTGACCGGCGGCACCCTCCTACCCGGAGGACAACATATGGGATAGTGCCCACTACACCGCCCGTAGACGATTATCGACCTCGAAGGTACTGGAACAGCAGGTCGACTAATTCTGCCCAGCACCATCTCCTCAAACAACACGCGACGCAAGTACAGAGATAACGTCTCTGTACCCCCGCAATCCCTAACGACCCACATGGTCAACTAATCCTAGCTCTAGCATGAATAAAAGAATCAGTTAACAATTTAATGCACAATCAATGGGTTGAATCATCTATTATTCCTAAGTCCGATTTACAAACAATCCTAAAAAAACTCTAGCATAGAAACAGAACACATTTAATATTAAATCCTATCTACGGCGCTTTTCGATGAAAAATACGATATTCTGCAGAAAGCCCTCACCTTAGCTAAAACGGATGATTACTGCGGCTTCTGAACTCCGGATGCTAAAACGGACGCTGAATCTGAAATCAGAACGAAATTTCGAGTCAGAACGGCTTTCTAACGGCGAAAAACGGTTAACGAGTCAAACCGGTCAAAGTCAACGGTCAACAGGCAGAAAGTCAACGGTCAACGGTCAAAGTCAACGGCATGACCAGTCAAAATCAAACTGTGATTAAACCGAATTAAACCGGACCAAACCAGACTAAACCGGACTCAATTGATTTAAACCAGAAATTAGACCAAACCGAAATCGAATTGAATTAAACCGATTGAACTGTACCAAACCGAAATCGAACCGGCCGGTTAAGCTAAACCGGACTCAAACCGGCGGCAGATCGCCGGCGAGTCTCCGGCGACCGACGGCGGTTTCCGGCGACCGGCGGCGGTTTCCGACGACCGGCGACGGCGAGTCACAGTGGTTTCCGGCGACCGGCGACGACGAGTCGCTGCGGTTTCCGGCAACCGGCGGCGGCGGGCGGCGGCGCGTGAACAGTACTCACGGAGCTTCCAACGGCGATTGCGGGCGCGTCCGGCGGCGGTTCGGCACGATCTTGGTGTCTACGGACTTGTCTCGTCGAGCTGAACCCGGTGGTGGCCTCAGATTTGCGAGATTCGAAACGGTTAGAAAGTTATGGGCGTTTTACTGAACGGCCAATAAGAAAACTGATCTGAAAAGCTTCTCCGGTTACCTGAGGCGAATGACGGCGGCCGGATGAGCAACTCCTCCTCTTCTTCTTCCTCTTCTTCCTTCTCTCTCTCTCTCTCTGGTCACGGTGGAAGAGTGAAAGAAGGGGAGTGGGGTGGTTGGGGGTGGGGAAAAAGATGGGGAAGGTAGGTGGAGGATGGTGGGGAAGGGGTGGTGGTGGAGGATGTTACATATTTATTAATGTAACCAAAATTACATGAAGTATTTATTGAGTAACAAAAATTACATGATGTATTTTTTGGGCAACGTTAAAAGTTGATGTATTTTTTGGCAAATGAAATTAATATCAGGTATTTTTAGGGTTTTTTTCAGAGCTAATAATAAACAATTGAAACCTCTAATCCTATTATCTGTATAGCTGTAGTGTATCAAAACAAATCCATTAAAGTATTTGAAAACTGTAACAACCCCCTTTCTCCCCATACGTACCAGCGTACGGCCCCTGGTTTTGTTAAGGACAGATCAGCATACTCGTTTGATTTCTCAAAGTATGGTGTAAGTGTGAGACTTATGCTCCGAATGGTAACGGCGGGTAAAGCGGTGCGGGACAACTGCGGTGCGGTTTTAGAGTTATAAAAATGTATAGATATATGTATATGTATAGATTTTTGGTACTGTTGAGTGCGGTACAGGTGCGGTTTTAACGTCACCATTCGCAGCCTTAAGAGTTAAGACCCACTTGGTCTGACCCAAGTCACATTATTTATAATCTAGAGGCTCTAAGTTTAAAATATTCATATCAAGTATATCTCTTGTTTAAATATATATATAAAAAATAGATCACATATGCATGACGGGATGGCCCAAACAGCCTACTAAGTTATGGGTTTATTACTACATTATTGTTTCTTTTTTATTCAATGCATTTGCATTTACATATTTTCTTATTTTGAGAATATATATCACCTTTTCATCTTAAATGAAGATCATAAAGTATTATAAGTAGAAGCCTTTGTACCCGTATCTCAAGCCACTTTCTTTAAACTTTTGCCTCCTTCATTTGATAAAGTAAAACAAACACACACAAGATGGGTTTGATGCGATCGATGATTCCAAACGGGAAGCAACTTTTCAGGTCACAATCTTTGAAGAAAAGAAACCAATGTCCATCGACATCTCCAAGTTTAGAGCTTGTTCCAAAGGGCCACGTCGCGGTCTATGTAGGAGAACAAGTGGAGAAGAAGAGGTTCGTGGTTCCAATATCGTACGTAAACCATCCTCTCTTCAGAAATTTCCTTCGTTGCGCTGAGGAAGAGTCCGGATTCGATCACCCAATGGGTGGCTTGACGATCCCTTGTAGGGAAGAAACCTTTCGTAGTCATTATCTCATTGTCTCTCAGTTGTATTAATGAGAACTTTGATTAACAAAGCTTCTCATACTTAAGTTAACTTTTGATAATGCTTCGTTTACTCTTTGAAGTGATAATTTTGATGAGTAGAATTAATGTATGTAAATTAAAATTTCTCAGAGGTTAATGTTTAGAAAATTTTACTGTTTCAACAAGCCCGTCTAGCTCAGTTTGTAGAGTGCAAGGCTCTTAACCTTGTGGTCGTGGGTTCCTTAACCTTGTGGTCGTGGGTTCGAGACCCACGGTGGGCGATTCTCACAGAATCTTTGAATTGTTATTTTTTCCATCACAAGCAGTATAAGAGCAAGTACATAATTTTTTTTTTTGAAAAATCGCAAAAAAAAAATTGGACCAATTATAGGTTGCCACGTGATGAACCTGAAGAGAGAGTATCATAAATTAGAGTTTTTTAGAGCTGAGATCACCACTGTTCATGGGACTCACCTATTATTTAATTATTATTTTTTGGTAAACCCTAACCTAAAACCCTCCAATGCACCTGCTCTAAGTGAATACTACTAATTAGCACAAGAACGGGCCTTTCTTTAATGCCATCCTACAAAAATAAGTTTAATGGGTCACTAGCATATATTCTCTTGAAAACGACATCGTTTAAGAATTCGATCTTAACGCCATGTAGTTTCTTCTTCGTCACCGTCAGCGCCTGTGAAGTAGCATAAAGCAAACGTGTCAAAGACCAAAACTCTTTCTTCGCCTTTTACCTCAGAGCACGGCACGGCGATCGAACTTGAACTATCTCAAGAACTTCCATCATGACGACGAGTATTAGACTTCTTTTCCTCGCTTTCCTTCTTCTTGCTTCACCTTTCCTCCAAGGTTCTTTAACACTTTTCTCTGCTCATCCATAGCTTAACATAGATGTAGTGATTACTGCTGATTCTACTCTGTTTCTTGTCGCCGATGCTGTGAATCTTTCGTTGTCTCATCTCATCTCACATGAGGTTTGTTACTGTTTGTTGCCTAAACTCGGAGTTGTGTTTGTTCTTAGTTGCTTTGTGCCAGTCGGATTCCGAAGATTCTGGGTTTGAAGTTTCCGATGTTGGCGAAGAAGAGAGTGAAACAGAGGAAGCTTTTGCGTTGGAGCTAACTTCAGCTCCTGGAATTGAAACCCTTTGCGTTTTTCCCAAGAACAGCGCAAAAAGTATTGATTTTTTTTTCCTGTTTGTGATTCTAATTTTCCAAAATTAGTACTTCCCTGTTTTGTATGCTAATCCTTAGTTCGTATGGTTTCTGCAGTAATCAAAGCTGGAGTCGAGACTGAGCTGCTCGTTGGAATGAAGAATGATGGTATTGAGAACAGATTACATCAAACTGGTTTACTTGAAGTTATCTAAAAGTTTCTAACTTTGTTATTGGATCATATTATATGAATAGGTCAATCCAATGTAGATATAGTTGCGGTTAAAGGAAGTTTACATCTTCCTTTCGATCAAAAGCCTCTGGTTCAGAATCTCACCGCTCTGGTAATTAATTATTGATCTTGCCTCTGTGTCACGTGTTATTCTTGTCTTTTTCCAAATCAGGTTACTAGTTTGCTTCTTTTTTTTTAGTCGTGTTCATCTTTGTTTTGACCCCAGCTATGTTCTTTAATCGTTTCTCAAAGCCGTAGCTTTATTCCATTTCCTCATTTCTAGAATTAGAAACTTATAATGTCTCCCATCTTTGTTTTGTTGGAATTGCTCTTTAGTTGTCCACTTATTATGTGGTTTACCGTATCTTCTATGTGTAGAGCTTCGGCAACGCTTCTGTGCCAACTTCAGCTCAAGCTACCTTCCCATATATCTTTGCTGTCAGCAAGTTTCTGCAGGTATGTTTGTTAATCATATAGTTTTGTCTAGTCACGAGTTTTAGAAAAGTATCCGAGTTTAAACTATTTCCTTGTGCAGGCGGGTGCTTTTGATCTAGTTGGCACCATCGTCTATGAGATAGATGGTAAGCCATACCAAAGCACATTTTATAATGGAACCATCGAAGTTGTTGAAGACGGTCCACTCTTCAGGATGGAATCAGTCTTCCTTAGTGGCCTTTTGATCTCGCTTACCATTGTTCTTATCATCTATATCCAAAACAGTTTGAAGCATATGACCAAGGTACAAGACATGTTCGTTCCATTTTGCTATCTTATCGCATTTTCATTTGATGTTGTGTCTTTTTGTCTCAACCAAATCATTCCCGAAACTCCTTAGTAACTTTGAGCATATCCTAATGGGTCGTTTGTCCTTGCGCAGAAAGCAAAGAGAGTGCCTAAAGTTGAAGTTGGAACCGCAACCAAAGATGCTTCCCTTGATGAATGGCTTGAGGTACTTACATAAACAAGATCTGATAACTTTCTAGATAATGTGTTTTGCATTGTTGAGTATATGGGAATGATACAATACTCCTGATTTACAACGCAGGGTACTGCATATACTCAATCTTCGAGTAAGTCAAAGAAGAAGAAGTAGATTATTGCAGTTCTCATACGCTTTATCTGTATCTCCAGGACTTGTAGAACCAAAAGCATACGAACGGTACTAACGTTACAGATAGAAAGAGTTGTTGGTAGAGAGATCATCCTTTGTAAACTTGTAACTTCATAGAATCTTGAATGCTTTTTTTTTTTTTACTTCACAGATGTTACAAGGAAACTTGTTACCTTTGTTGTCAGAATACTTATCTTTTGGCTTTTGGCTTTTGGCTTGTTATCTTTTTTTATTTTCTTTTGGTATAAACAATTGCAAAAATTATCTTCATAGAGAAAATTGAAAAAAAAAATTGTTTTTCTTTCTTTTAGGAGGCCTAGATCACTCTCCGAGTCTTAGTGCAGTTATCTCTTTGAACTTTAGAAAAAAACAAGTAATCGATCCACGGTTGTACGGAGCAATTTTTTTAGTGTTTATTCATAAATTGCTTTTTAATAGTTAAAAATCACAAATAATAATAAATTATTAAATGTAGAGATTGTTGTTGTAGACGGTCCATTTTTCAGGATGGAGTCGGTTTTCTTTAGTGGCCTTTTGATTTCGCTTATCATTGTTCTTATCATCTATATCCAAAACGGTTTGAAGCATACAACCAAGGTACAGGACATGTTCGTTCCATTCGCTATCTTATCGCATTTTCATTTGATGTTGTGTCTTTTGGTCTCAACCAAATCATTCCCAAAACTCCTTAGTAACTTTGAGCATATCCTAATGGGATGTTTGTCTTTGCGCAGAGAGCAAAGAGAGCGCCTAAAGTTGAAGTTGGAACTGCAACCAAAGATGCTTCGCTTGATGAATGGTTTGAGGTACTTACGTAGACAAGATCTGATAACTTTCTAGATAATGTGTTTTGCATTGTTGAGTATATGGGAATGATACATTGCTCCTGATTTACAACGCAGGGTACTGCTGCATATACTCAATCTTCGAGTAAGTCAAAGAAGAAGAAGTAGATTAGTGCAGATCTCACACGCTTTGTTTGTATCTGCGGGGACTTGTAGAACAAAAAGCATACGAACGATACTAACGTTACAGATAGAAAAAGTTGTTGGTAGTCCTTTGTAACTTGTAACTTCACAGAATTTTGAAAGCTTTTTTTCCCTTTTTTCTTACTGCATTAAATGTTACATGGAAACTTGTTATCTTTGTTAAGTTGTGAGAATACTTTTTTTTTTACTTTCCATGAGCCGTAGTAACTTTTATGGTTGGGTATAAACAGTTCCAAAATTCATGATGATAGAAAAGAAAACTGAAACTTTTTTTTATTGATTATTGTTCTTTGACCTGATTTTTTTGTTTCTTTGAGCAGGCAGGCCTTGATCACTCTGAGTGCAGTTATCTCTTCGAACAAAGATTGGGCTTTTTAGTCTGTTATCCGGCCCAAATATTCTAGCCGAGGCTTAGTTTACGAGAACGTTGCCGTTTAGGTCATGCTTCCACGAAATATGGTTCTATCCAGTAAAAAGTGGAAACACAATATTCTCTGCCTCGGATCCACGCAACTTTGAACCCTAGTCAGATTCAACTTAACCACAGTTAACCAAAACCCTTCCGAGATCAATCCACGTGTACAAATCAACGATCAGAAAAATATTTCCTTTAAAAATATTCCATCGCTTTGAGAAACAAGAATAATCCTCTCTCTATATCAATCCCTTCTTCGTAACCCGTAGCTTCTAAAATCGTACCAAAACCCTAATCTCACATAACTTTCCTCCGATCCAAAACAAAAAAACAAAAAAATGGTGAACCCTAAAGTTTTCTTCGACATGACCGTCGGTAACGAACCAGCCGGTCGCATCGTGATGGAGCTTTACGCCGACACAACCCCAGAGACGGCCGAGAATTTCCGTGCGCTCTGCACCGGCGAGAAAGGAATCGGAAAATCCGGTAAGCCGCTCCACTACAAGGGATCAGCTTTCCACCGTGTGATCCCTAAATTCATGTGCCAAGGAGGAGATTTCACCGCCGGGAACGGAACCGGAGGAGAGTCGATCTACGGCATGAAGTTCAAAGACGAGAACTTTATCAGGAAGCACACCGGTCCAGGTATCCTCTCCATGGCCAACGCTGGTGCGAACACGAACGGATCTCAGTTTTTCATTTGTACCGAGAAGACCTCGTGGCTCGATGGGAAACACGTTGTGTTCGGTCAGGTCGTTGAAGGGATGGATGTCGTTAGGAACATTGAGAAGGTTGGATCTGACAGTGGAAAGACATCGAAGCGTGTTGTGATCTCTGATTGTGGTCAGCTTCCTTAGATCTGATTATGTAAGAGAGAGAGAGAGAGAGAGGTTGATCCAATGGTAGCTTTGTGACTTTGTCTTGTCTTTGATTTTTCTGTTGTGTTTTTTTTTTTTTTGTTCTTCGTTTGGATCTTTATGATTCCTTTTTAGTTTAAGATTCGCTACCATTGAATAATGAATGATAATAATTAATCTTTCGTCTTATGATTCAGATTAAATAAACATTATCATCAAATATGTTCTTCAAAAAAGAATAGTCAAAGCTTCATGTAAAACAATTTAAAAGAAATAGGTATGAGAGAAGCAGGCATTTTTGTTTGTGGATATGGCAAAGTACTTAATGTAGGACAAAGATGTCGGTATCTTTCAACAAAGCCGATGATTTTTTTCTTTTTCTGAGCAAAAGCAAAAATGAAATTGGATTTGATTTGTCGGATTCGTGGATATCTTAGAGCCATGCAGAAGAAGCAAAAGTTTGTTGAGATATTTTTTTTCTATTCACCCTTTTTTTTCCTTTATCACACGAGAAAGCGATGTTGAAGGTAAAAGAAACTACAGCCCAAACATGAATATGTAATGACGGCCCATTATAATATTCTACACTGTTTCGAGGCCCAATTGCATGATGTCCTTGTTATTCTGCCTTGTATATAATTCTCAGTTCAGAATTTCGTTTGTTGGATTTTTGCTATTTTAAAAAAAAAAATACAGATGATTGTACACGATTTTAGTTTGAATTCGGATTCAAATATAAAACATCCATGAATATTGTTTTGTTTCCTTTAATTTCTTCTAAAAATAATTAGTAAATAAATATGTTTTTCTGAAAATAGCTTTAAGTTTGGATGTTTATATTCTCTATATTAAGTGGACTGTTTAACATTGGTTTCGTTTTGTGTAGGAAAATTGAATTATTGTAAAACTCTACTATATTCATGTGCTGTAGTTTAATATTAAGCCAGTTTGGGAATGGCATAAACTCTGGTTAAAGTTTTAATGATAGGTACTAATGATTAAAAGTCCAAACGAAAATTATATATTCATATGAATGTTCAAAAATCTTGACATAATTCATCCCCTTGTTTCAGAATCATAAACTAACGCAAGATAATAAAAAATGAAAACAAAATAATATTTTGGTGAATGATTTAATAATCAAATAATATTGTCATGCATATTCTCCTGTGTAGCACCAACAACATACAATACTTTATATGATTTTTATTGGTAATAGACACACAACCTCAAACATTAAGAGCATCTCCAAAAAAACCTCAAATTTGAGGTTTGAGGTCGTAGATCTTCAAAATACAAACCTCAAATTTAACTTCAAAAACTTTAAATTTTGCAATATAATCCTTATTATTAATTATAATCAATTTATATTATAAAACTTTTGATGGTGGATCAAATTAATCACAACATCCTATTGGATCAAAGAAAGCAAAACCAAAAAAGAAGATTGATGAAGGTAATAATTCATCTGTTGATACTTTGGTTTCATCAAATGAAAAAATCTTGGATTTCTTAAAAGAAAAATGCAGCAACTAGGGACAAAGGCCACGAGATAGCTCAATTACAAAAGCCACGAGATAGCTCAAACAAAAAAATTAGCTTTAAAAGAAATGTGGGAAGAAAATAAAATATTATTGTGGAATTTAGATTCTATTGCTGATAATAATACACGTAAGTATATTCGATCTGAACAAGCAAGAATCATCAACAAAAGAACTCAAGAACAACAACCTCCAACTACATCAAATTCATATGGACAATATTTTGGTGATATTGGAGGCTCTCAATCAAATCTACCTGAATATTAGTATTGTTGTATTTTTATTTCTTTGATATTTATGTTTCTATGTAATTTTATTTCTTTTGTTATTTTATTTTGTATTAATTGTGTTTAATTTAATGTTATTGATGTATAGTATTTATTATTAATGTTATTAACGTAGTTTATATTAATAATTTATTTTCTTTTTAACTATTTCTCTATTTTATATATAAAAATTAAATATATAAAATAAATATAAATATATGAAATAAAATTATTTGAGGTCAAAATTAATGAATTAGTTAATTATAAGAACCAAGATGTAATAAAAAAAAACCTCATAATTTGAGGTTTTAAGGTTTCTTTTGGAGTGATCAAAACTTCAAATATGAAGTTTTGAGGTGTCTTTTGGAGATGCTGAAAGTACTTGGTTAAAAATTTTAAAAACTCATGGTTTTACTTTTAAAACAGTATAAAATTTTTGCTAACAGTTCGTGATCCTGCTTATAAAGTTATCATCATATCAACAATTTAATATGTTGAAGTTTCAAATACACTTTTTAAAAAGAAAAAAATGTGGGCAACAACTGTGACAAGAAGACACTATTCCTCATTGGATATGGTAAAGTACTGCATTAGTTGAGTGTACGATAACTTTAGTCGTTATCTAACATCAAAATAAATATTTTCTGTGAACAAGAAAATGAAATGGATGTGATTTGTCGGACTTGTTGATATCACAGAGCTATTGAAAAGGAAAAGTTTTACTGATATTTTTTTTTTTAATCAAATTTGTCTTTTTCTATGTGGTCATGGGCTTCCACACACGGAAGAAGGTGAATCTTGATCCCAAATATAAACCTGAACCCATTGTATTGACGGCCTATTACTATATCATACAGGCCTAAATGCATTTCCTTGTGTAATGTGTACCATACTACAATTGAGGATTGCAACATTTGCAAGTGATATGTTGTTGTTACTTATTTACTTTTATAAATTTGCTAGAGGGTCTACTCCTTAACTAGAATTAGGATTTATTTTTTTGTATATATATGCTTTTTATAGCAACGGTCACCTAGACAGATTAATCGGATGTTTAGGCCAAAAAGATTGTTGACATCCACTGACCAATATCGTCATTGATCTGGCCTAAATCGATGCATAGAAAGTGTTGTATATATTTGTATTTTCGATCGACCTAAGTGACTTGTGACACCAATACTTGTTTAATTACGATATCATGGAAGAAGCATTAATGTGAAATAACATTTCAACATACAACAAAACAAACATCTTTATAATTCATGCATAACAGATACAAATGCATGACTTTCCTACACTTCAAGAACTCTTTTTCTTAAATCAAGAAACCAGCCGAACATGTCCATGAAATTGCAAGAACATGGTTCGATAATAAAAATGGTTAAAATTTGTAAAATACGTGCGGTTATGGGTCAAGAACTGCACACGTCGTGTAAAATTTTCTTCTTTTTTATTTCACACTTCACGTGTTGTGTGTGGAACTGTGTTCACATTAGTTACAGCTCGACACAACTATATTCATACAAAGTCTTGATTGTATTAACTGTGTAGAACCAATGCCTTCGTCGAAACATATAGCTATAACCCAAAACCCATTAAAAAAAGCCCCAAATTTATAGAAGAAAATATTTATTGCTCAGCACAAAAGGTTGGGGAGATAATTAAGAATCCATTACAAATTTTTGGAGGCAAGAACATTAATGTTATTGACTCGTACGAACACTCTCATGTTCAGACCATCATAAACTATAGTTTTTCTCCTTTTGCCTTTGTCAACAACCTCAATTAATATTTTAGCAGTTGAAGGTTGATGATTTCCTTTTTATTTACTCTCTTTTTATCTTCTGGCTTTTAAGACTACCATAACTACTCATTTTTTCTCTTCTTCTTTCTTTATTGCTTATAGTTCTGAGAAATCAATGGATCCAAATCATAATCTCCTCTTTGTCGCCTTTCTCGTCCTTTGCTTAGCCGTAAATGGAGTTACCGGATATGCCACGGTCACAGGGTCTGTGTTTTGTGACCAATGCAAGGATGGAGAGAGATCTTTGTTCGATTTTCCTGTCTCCGGTAATAAGAATACTGTATGCGCTTTTCGTTTTTTCTTGTTTCTGTTTGTTCCTTAACATGTGTTGTTGATTTCTTGCAGGAATCAAGGTTAGTGTCACATGTTCTGATGAAAATGGACAAGTTTATATGTCAAGAGAAGAGACCACTAACTGGCTTGGAGGATATGTAATGAGATTCGACGGGACACCGGATCTGAGCAACTGTTATGCTCAGGTTTCAGACAATGGAGCTCAACAACAAGGCTCACGTAGTAGTTGCAGCATCCCTTCAGGTCCTGCACAGAAACTTAAACTATTGTTTAGCTTTTTCGGGATTGAAGTGTTCGCCGCGGATGCACTTCTTGCTCAGCCGGTTCAGGCAATGTCTTCTTGTCCTAAACCACCATCAGCTCCGGTTATGCCTCCTCCTCAAGTCCCGGTCATGCCTCCTCCTCCAGTCCCGGTCATGCCTCCTCCTCCAGTCCCGGTTATGCCTCCTCCTCAAGTCCCGGTCATGCCTCCTCCTCCAGTCCCGGTCATGCCTCCTCCTCCAGTCCCGGTTATGCCTCCTCCTCAAGTCCCGGTCATGCCTCCTCCTCCAGCTACATCGCCTCCTCAGTTTAAGCTCCCACCTTTGCCTCCAATCCCTCCAGTTCCATTTGTAGAGCCATCAGCTTGTTCTCACCAGTGAGCTTTCTCTCTTATTCATTCCTTAGCACACACTTCACACAATAGGTTTGTTCATTTGTTTTTTTAAGTTTGGTATTTTCGGGTTTTGGGTTTATGAGAAATAAACCGTTTTGTTGTTCGGTTTTAAAATTTTCATTTATTCAGTTCCGTTTTATTTTTCGTATCAAACTCTAATGTTAACATTCGATTTGAAACCACCTGTGTTTCACATAATTTCATAACATTTTGAGTTTGTGAGTTATGTAGGTTGTGGATGAGACCAGAGTACAGATGCTACTGGAGGGCGATAGGTCCGGACACGAAGGTCGCTGTTGCGTTCGGGCTAGTAGCAGCGAGGAGATACGGGACTGATATAACGGTACGTGAAGCGCTTGACGGGAGAGGAGAAGCCTACAAGACTCTCCTAAGGGAAGCAACAACTGCATTACTCAATTCATACAACTCTCTTGGCTTTCCTTATAATCCCATCGCTGTGATCACACATACCAATTTGGCTCTCCTCGGAAATTCACAGCACGATGTTCTCATGACCGCTATTCGTTTCATCAAGGCTAATACAGGGACTTGCAAATTCACAGTTTGCAAGTGATTGCTTGTGTGTTTTTCTTATTTATATAAATAGACTTCTTTTTTTTTTCCATTGTTCTTGGGTCCTTTTGTACACCTACCATAAAAGTCTATACTTGGATTCATTGGAGAATTTATGGATGGACAACTATTATATGCCATCCTGGAATATGGGGTTTTATTTATACAATAGTTTATATCTAAACACAAAATCTTGCATTTATGCAGCAAGACCTCTGGATTAGAAAATGTGAGATTTATAATTGGAACTAGTACAAAAGTTATTAAGTGAATAGATTGGTTGTATGACGACTAACCCAGAGAGTGACAAGAACACAAAAAAAAAAAATGATTTATTCATAACAGAAGAGATCACAAAGGTTTTAGAAACAGAAGAAAACAACCACTGAACTATATATATATCAGGCAAAAGGAACGTGTTATGTTCTGGCTATTTTGAAGACACATGCTTTCCTCCAATAATTGGTCTTTTGCTTCTCGGACACAGATCCTGTTCAAAACCCAAATCATCAAAACATTAGCAATCCGTAAAGACAGCAAATAAAAAAACATCGAACTCAGCAATCAATCAGGTTTTGTACCTTTTCAACTCGCTCTAGGGTGTTCTCGTTGACTATCATTTCCTAAAACTCCATTGCAAAGTGGTGGAAGTGAAAGTCAGCCTAACTGTTTCTTCATCATTGTCCATATTGCGTTTGCGGAGAAAAATAACTAAGCATCTTCTTGAAGAGAGGAACAATCGCAACCAGAGCAAGCTGGAGCTGCTCGGAGCTGTTGACACGGACGCTTACTTGCCCTGCTCCTCTATTGTTCAGATTAGCACGAGCGATTAGATTAGAGGAACGTCCGATGGGAACCTGAGACTGTATGTTCCCTCCGATGGCAAGATCACCGTGCCAATCCATCACGGAAAGCCCGAGAGTTGTCAAAAACCGACCGAGAGGATAGTCTTTATCTCTCAACTGAGCTTCTAAGCTACCACCATAAGCAACATCTCCCCGAGAAGTCATCGCTCCACCAGACATCACCATTCTGAACCATTTATTAGCAATCAACTTGTCTTCCACTTTCATCCCCGCAGACACCGAATCACCCAAGAGCGTTAGAGAGAGACCTGCTGCAGCTTTGTTTCTCCTGAAATTGTTGAATCTCGTTTCGCTTCGAACAGTGTAAGCCAATTCCTTTCCAACAGTTTGCATGTCGAAACCTAGGGAGGTTGATTTGCCCTCTCCATGTTTAACCGAGCTGGCCATTTCCAGCTGCACGTTTGCATCCTTCTTGTCCTTTGTCACTTGGCCTGAGAAAGACACTGGTATCTTGTCGTTAACAACAAAGAGTCGTTCCGCATTCACACCTTCATAACCGATATCATGATCCCACCCATGAGTTTCCAGGACAGGCCTTACGAGCCACTGATTGGAGGAATCAAGGTATCGGTATCGGTGAGTAGGGTTGTCAGAGTCAAAAGACGCAGGTACAGATAGATCTGGCATGGGAACTGGAACTGATGCAGGTCCACCACTCTCTTCTTCCACATTCTCAGTAGGCTCCTCCGGCAAATCTTTAATCTCGGCAGCAAATTTTTTAAACATCTTACGTCTCTTTCTTTCCTCTTTCATTTGCTTCTTCATGAATAGTTTCTCCCGGTACTCCATCTCATCTAGGTATTGCTTCTTCTGAGATTTACTGAGCTTAGCCATTTGATCTTTAGTTAACCGCTTGAAGGGTGGAAGCTGATCATACTCTGACTCTTCGTCAGAATCGGATGATTCGTCGAAATCATCTTCATCTTCTTCATCCCCATACTGCTGTTCAGGAAGCTTAGGCTGTGGTCTTGATTGCAGAAGCGATGAAAGGAGAAACGGTAATGGCGGAGCCTTGG
Source organism: Isatis tinctoria (assembly GCA_010577795.1). Classification (NCBI taxonomy): domain Eukaryota; kingdom Viridiplantae; phylum Streptophyta; class Magnoliopsida; order Brassicales; family Brassicaceae; genus Isatis; species Isatis tinctoria. The sequence continues at coordinate 4,662,659 of CM021246.1, read as the reverse complement.
ACCGAGCTGCAAAGGGTCTCCCTGGAATATTATCTTGTAATTTCAGAAGCGCATTTGCTTCTGCCAGAATCTTGGATGCAAATGAGAGTAACAGCAAATGAGGCTTCCACACTTGGCCATTCGGTAATACTCTCTGGCCTGCCCGATTAGTCCTGCAAGCAGAGTGATTCTCAACTAAAGAAATAGGGTTCATAAGCCTCATATCTCCTGCCGCTTGGCGAATGGCCTGCTGGATGACATGAGAACGTTGTGTTACAAACATGTCGTAGCTAGAAGCAGTGCCATTTGGGCCATCTGGTGGAACAGAAGCAGCATGAGTCAAACCCACAATGGCATTAAACCATATCGATGGTCCAAAAACATCACTGATGGTGCGCAAGAGGGGCATGTCACCAGAATCTCTGCTTTGCATATCTAACCTATCAAGATATAATACAATGTCAGGTGGACTTTTCTTGATGAAAGCCTTAACAGAGTTCAGGATCTTCTCATTCTTGGCTTGATCAGACCAGGACGGTAAAAGACCAGGAGTGTCAATCACCCGTACCTTAATCCCCTGAACAAGACCCTCAATATCTTGAACCCTCTTTGTTCCCATCTGGAATGCGTCAGTAGAAAATTTCACTTCATCAAATATAGAATTGATCGTCGCACTTTTACCAACCCCACTTTTACCCAGCACCATAATCGTACAAGAAAAGTCAAGTGGATCCTGTCCAGCTGCCTCGAGCTGTTCTGCCATGGCACTAGCACGATCAAAACTAAATGCACCAACACGGCTTCCGTTTCTGCCTCTCAACTGTTCAGCCAATCCAAGCCTATATAAAACCTGAGCAACCACAACATTATGTGGAGTCTGCCCTAGTCTATGCGCAAGCCTCAAAAATTTTACCCTGATCAACTGGAGCTTCTCACGGGTCTCATCATGCTCATCTGTCTCTGCAGTGGTAGAGTCCTCAGCTTGCTGAGGCTGATTTTGAGAAACATTTCCATTTACACGAGATTGTTGAGGAGCACGTGGCGCGGGTTGCAAAAGAGGAGCAGCGCGACCAAGACCTGCTGGGCTAGCAGGCGGTACTGATGCAGGAATACTTCTAGACTCTGTTGGTGAAGCAGAATTTACTACCTCAGATTCTCTTTCCACATGCGATCGTTCCTTAATCTCTGGATCTATATTTACTTTGTTGCTTTCCTGCTTCTCAAGTTCCTTATTAGGTTGAGGACTCTGTTGAACATCATGTCGTCCATTACCATTTTGAACTGTCTCATGTTCTCTACTAGTTACCCCAGGGAAGCCATTATCGCTCCGAACTTCAGTAGACTGCAGATCTGGGTACAGTGAAGAAGCCAAGTGATCCTCTTGTTTCAAACTGTCATCTTCAGTCTCTCCCTTTTCCTCGGAACTAGATTCCTCCAATGGAGACGAGGACTCAGCACTGGCTAGTGCAATACTATCATTAAAGGAAATGTCACCTGAACCATTTTTAACAGTATTACTTCTGTCGTTGGCACCAGTCTCGCCATTTGTTTTCCCCTCAGACTCATTGTCTATACATACGAAACCCATCTCAGAGCTACTCTTATTTATTACTTCACCTTCCTCAACCTCTGGTTCTGTGCGTATGCCAGGTGACGCATCAGCTCTTTCCTCCCAGTTTTCGACTTCAATGCAATCATTCCATGGTTCCTCAGGCCCAACAGTTTTCGAGATAACATCAGCCACCACTTCTTCAATCTCAGTAGAGACGATTCCATTTGCCGAAAACGCATGTGTACTTCCGTTTTCCATATTCACATCATCAGCTCCTAAAATGGAACCATTGGCATGAGCTTTCTCAGCCTTCTCAACAACATCCAAGCTAGATTCACTGTGACCATAAGAGCTTCCTGCACCTGCTTCCTCCTTATCACCATTCATTTTAAGACTCACAGAATCAGTTTCAGCCTCTCCTTCAGTTTCATTCTTATCCTTTACCGGAGAACCAACCTTCAAATCTTGCAATCCCTCTTCATTGCTACTTGTCTCATCCAGATCACCAACTGCCTCTTCAAAATCCTCTACTCGATCCACATCCTTGGAACTTTCTGGAGTTGGTGAAACCTCATGGAACCCATCGGGCTCGTACGATTCACGTTTTGCACCTTCCATCTCCTTCTCATCATTCTCTGAACCAATTGCTTCCTCAAAGACCTCGTCCTCGTTATCCTCAGATCCCACAAACTCATTCTTCTTCTCTATTTTCTCATCGCTGATTCTACCTTCTGCAAGATTCTTCTTCTCTTCCACATGTGACCTAACCACAACCTCAGTCCCATCTCCCATTTCTAGATCACCGCCGCTACAACAACAAAAAAAAACCCAAAAACTATAAATCGGAATCACAAAATCACTGCAACCACCAAATATAATACGCTTTCACTTGTAACATAATCTCCAACAGCAACAAAAAAAAAAATCGAGCAGATAACCAAACGGAGAGAGAGAAACCCTAGATCAGAGTTATCACCACAAATCCTAATAATCATCTTCCTTTTTCCAATTACGCACACTAAATTCAATGGAAGTGAACAAATCGCGAAAACACAGGTGAATTTGGTGATAGGATCTCTAGACATACAATACAAGACGAAGTTGTTGAATATAAAACCTAAAAAAGTAAACAGAGAAGAGAATAAGAAGAAGAAGAAGAGGAGCAATGGCGGAAACGCTTACCAGGTTATAGAGAGAGAGAGAGAGAAAGGAGGAGTGAGACTAATTTAGAGAGAAGCTAAAAGTTCTGAAGATCCTTTCATGCGCTTTACCGGCTGCGAGCCTGCGACTACGACGGGGAGGAGATAAGAGACGGTGATGTACGGTCTAGATTCGTTTGGGTTTAAGCATCCGACGGTGGAAAATTGGCTCGTTGATGGGATCGTCAAATGATGATGACGTAGACAAATAAAGTAGAGTGCAGTCGTGAAGGGAACAGAAAACCCTCGTGTGTCTATTCGGTTTATCCAACCCGGTCAGACCCGGTCCGGTTCGGTTCGTTACGATTTTCATTCACATTGATTGGAATCAGCAAGTCACTTCGGTGGATTTCGATTCGAACAACAAAAACAAAAAACATTCTCTCTTTCAAGTGAGCAAAACTCATCCTTTCTTATAGAAACAATGATTCTTGTGTGTTAATATTCTTCCCGGAAAAATATAAAAATAAACATTACAGTCGCAACAAAGAACAATGGATCTCCATTGTCAGATTCTCATCATTGACCTGCATCACATGAACTCAATAAGCTGTTGTTGCAGCTATGAAGAATCTTCCCCATTTTCAGAAGTTTGAAGCTTTCCGTTATTCTTAAGTGAATCTAAGACACTTTTTCTGCTAACACAGATCCAAGTTCTTGAAGACTCGTCATTGTTTTGGCAAGAAACAGGGACATGCCATGACCCTTTCTCTGATTCCTAATATGTGGAAAGTATATATAAATTCAGAAAAGTTCATTTCCCAAAAAAGGAAACAAAAAACACGAATAGAACAAAGATGGCAAACCTGAATGACAACAGAAAAAGGAGGCGGCATTTCAAGCTTTAGATTACCTTTCGAAAAGGTATACCGAACCTGCACCAAAACCATAAGCCAGAAGATAATTGTAACATTTCTCAAGATTTATACTTTTACTATTGAACGGTTTTGTAATAACTTTACCTGGTGCCTTTCTTTCCACTTTTGGAAAAAACTGTTCCCTAAGAGTTCAAAAATGTGATCTCTCATCTCATCATTTGTCACAAGCAAACACTTGAGCTTAGCAGCAGCATAGAGCCAATACCTGAAACAAATAAGTAACAAAAGGAAGATTGTAACAAAACACTGTTTGTTATTTTTTGAAGTAATAGGATTGTAAGAGAGGCTAAGTTCATACCAATCATCATTGAAACCTGGTGGAGTCGCATATAGGACACCATTACTAATCCATTCCTCAACTAGTTTTCGGTGGGTTGGGTTTTCTAAAAGCGTCCTGACCCGTTTCTTGTGCAAGAGAATGAGGGGCCACTTGTTATCACCACTTTTATGGTAAAGCTCGTTTACCACAGCTTCAAGCTGCTCAATCGCACGTGTACGTTGTCAGTCTTGAAAGAACTTATTTCGTAAATATGAAGGAAGAAAGACATATACCTGTGGAAGACTGAAACCACCATCTGCAAAATTTTGTTGGTACAGCCCAATATTTGCTCCATCTACTATGGCTTCGTAGTCTCCATGTTTCTCAAGCCAGTCCTGACAAACAGTTGAATAATCAAGCTAAACATTCTTTGCATTTTCGGTAGAAATTCTGTTTCAAGCACCAAACTTAGTAAAGATCCACCATGGACAATAGGAGATACAATGAAATCTAAAAACAAAGCAGCTATATAAGAACAGTTTCTTACTTTTTTTTTTTTTCTACTTCCGTTTTTCGATTATTGCGTTGTATATTACAGAATTCCACTGTAATAAAGCTATAACTTTCATTCAGAACTATACAGAACTCGGACAATGTTTCCAGATTGATGACATTTGTTGGTAAAAGCGATTAGAAGAAGATATTCAACTCTCTTTTGAACTTAAAACTCTAAGCACTATACTTTTCTCTAAATGCTTATCAACGTTTAATAAGCAAAACATAAACTTGCAATCTTCCAGAATATTTATCCCATGCAAGTTTTTATGTCCTATACTTATTAGAAGCAAGCTAACAGAATTCAGGAATCATCAATACTTTCTCTTACCTGAAACTCGCTAAAGTCCACCTTTGTTTCGCATGAGTTCATCTTTGCTTTCCTCTCCATAGCCAAAGCCACCAAAGAATCCACAAACTTCTGTGTTTCTACCTCATTGGTATCAACACAAGCCAACTGCTCACTGCAGCTCAAACATTTTCCGGTTGAGTTAACATTACCTTTCTTCACATTCCATTTACCTTCCCCAACCCATCCATGCCCATGCCACCCACCACCATTCTTCAAAACAGCTTCTCTAAGCATCCCAACATCAGAACCAATCCCATTATCACTAACCTCACCAGCTTTCTCTCCACAGAACCATTCCTCGATAACTTTCGAAGTTTCTTCACAAACACAGCCAACATACACCCTTAGTTTATGTAAATATCTGTAAACCTTGTTTTCTCGGCCCGTGACAGCACTTACCTTCAACAAAGCCGAGATCTCTGGTTCCTCCAATGCAATACCTGCATCATCCATGTGCTCTTCAACCTCATAACCCTTTTCAGCCTCCAACCTCTCACAGAAACAGAGCAAAGCCGGCGCATAAGTCCTCAGACGGGGAATCGATGTGCCGCCAACAGAAGCAAAGTCCTTGACAACCTTGAAAGCATAATCACCATCACCCTTAGCAGCAGCCAGACGAGCCACTGAAGTGACAGATGCCTCATTAGGACTTAACCCGGAACTAACCATATGGTCAAAAATCTGGTAGCCACGGTCAATAGCAAGCGTTTGAAGGGATGGATCAGTTATTGAAGCCGAGCATAGGTAAAGAAGGGTCTGAAAATGTTGCTGACTTAGCCGGACTTCGTTGGAAGTGACGGCTGCATCATAAAGGGCTAATGCAGCTGAGAGGTCCTTCGACTTGGAGCATGAGTTGAGATTGAAGAGGAGATTCTTTTCCGGGTTTTTGTTTGCCTTCTTCTTCTTGTTGTTGGGGTTTGAAGGACTTTCGTCTCCCTGGCGAGAGCGGCGTTGACCAGTAGCAGCCATGGAAGAGAGTATAAGTGCAAATTTGCTGCTCGAGTTTTCAAAGTTACACGCTTTGCATTGGCGAAAGTGGAGAGATGAAACCCTTGACCCTGACCAGCATTAAGTGAACTGAAACAAACCAATAAACACATTCCCACAATCAATCTTTTCACAAAGATTAAAAGGTAAGAGCTTTTTGTAGCTTTCCACAATAAACCAAAGTCACAACTAAGAAAGTTATTCAAAGAATATAAATCCGATATCTCCAATGTTTTCATTATTAAAGCTGGACAAGATCCACCTATAATCAAAACTTTTCCTGAAAAGTACAAACTGTACAATTTCTCTATTACTATTCTGGTTCTTCTGAGTACTATGGTCCAATTCTATGGCAGTTCCTAAACACAGCATGCAATAATACCAGTTCTAGTTCCTGAGACAGAACACTGATCTTACCATGTTTTAAGTAGACGAGATAAACCAAGGAGTGCCGGTGGAGGGTTAGGTGATTAGACGGTGGTACGACGTCGACGCGCGGAGGAGAGAGACCACGAATTCGACTCGAGACCACGGCGGCGACTCACCGAGCAGCAAAGAATTTAAAGGTGAACCGAATCGCTTATCGGGCCACCGGATACCTACCGGGTGGATAAGCATGGCGACCCGGTCATTAATAATAGATTCTATATTAATTAAAACTAATAAAAACATAAGTCATGCACAATACATTTGGACCAAAAAGTACATGTCTTACTTTTTTGAGTTTTTTCTAAGAAAACAACAAAGTACATCTGGTATCTAAATCAAATTAACTTTATCTCATGTTTACTAAAAAGATTTATGCAAATTATTTAAATCATCAAGTGACTATTAAAAAATGGATTGAATATTTAAAATGAACATCAACCACTAAAAACAGATTAAAAAATCGATAATTTATTTTAACTATAAAAAAACATTAAAAATGAATTTGACGGGTCAAATGAATTTATTAACCCATTTTAACTCTTAGTAATCTATAATTATATTTATATAAAAATTAATTTTAATTATAAAAATATTATAAACAAACATAGATTACTGAGTATATAAGATATGTTGTTACGTAAAAGAAATCCAAAATAAAATTAATGTTACATCATTTTGTAATAATTATTTGTTACAACTAAATTATCAGAAATTTTATCTTTTAATAATTATTATGTACTGTAGCTCGGGTATAAAATTAGTATCTTTACATTAATATCAACATACACATAACAAGTGAAAACCCATTTTAGACTCTTGTATATATATATATATATATAAATTTTTTTTTTGTGTGGATTTGGTTCACTTAGGCAACATCAAATAATACAATTTATCAATAGTTTATCTGAATTAGAGACACAGAGTGACTAAATTGATTACCAAGTTCCTGTTCATTGTTCATTGTTGATTTATATGAATAAAATGTATTTCTTTTAGTCAAACTCTGCCTACCTTTGTTTCGCTTTGTCAAAGGACGACAAAAGATTAGGCTTGTGTATTTATAGATTGATATGCACCTGATATGTTTGGCGACTTATCGTGGAACCTTTAGGTACACATATTGTTTTGTGTAGAAGTTTTGTCCATCCAGGTTCTTTTATAAAACCATTGTTTTCTTCTTTTTTCCTTAGTCCTATCTCTAATAAAAAATATCTCCTTGGAAGGTCCGTCGATTCTGATCATGTTTTCTAATAATGATCAGGTTACGGTTCCAATCGTCGGCATGGTACATCAGGACAGTCTTATCAAAGCTTTTACACTCAGAAGATTGCCACATTTATCCAGGGGCGGCGCTTAGCATGTGCTAGAGGAGCAAATGCACAGGGTCCAGTTATTTTCTTTACTAATTGAGGGTCCAAATTTATAGAAAATTTCAAAAAATGTAGAAGGAATTAACATAAAATTAGGTTTCAGCAAGAGGTTTTTAGTAAAACTTTAAAACTATCTAAACCAACTTGGGCCACTGAATTATTTTATGGGAAGACCCATATAATTTTTGTTGTTGTATTATTTAATCTTTAATTTAATAAATATTAAATATAATTAGCATAAATATTTGTTAAATTAAAAGGGTCAGTTTTGTTCTATTGTACAGGGCCCAAGATTACATTGAGCCGCCCCTGCATTTATCATGTGTCCGAAAGTCGGTTACTGGTTATGCCAAGATCCACGTCGCATCTCGTTTGCTTTTACTGAGAAGCATTGGCGAAATCATGAGATAAAGGAACTTGAATTCTCAAATGTTGAAAATTTATTCTTGATGGTTTTGATAAAATTCTCGGATCCTGTTTCAAAATATTTTAAAATTTCCCTTATATATGTTATAAGTTATAACTATACATATAAAAAACATTGTCATTGCAATATTTGTATATAACTTCAATTAATACATCATTTTCATAATAATAACTCTATTATATAGTAGATTTGTCTCAGTAAGTCTTCATCTCTTTAAGTCTTTCATATCAATATTTGTATCTGTCATTGTGTTATAAACTCTTCGGCTAATCTTGTTACTCAAGTCTGTTTAAGCCATATTTTTCGGTTTTCAGAGCTTGTTGTTGTTTCATCTTTAACGCCAGACTATATCAACCGCTCAGTTTTTTTTTTTTGCTGTAAAAAAAAAGATAGAAACTAGAATTGGTAATATCAAAATTTCATTCAATTATATAATAAAAATCTTGAAAAATTTTACACTGTCCTGCGGCGACTTTACAACAATGAACTCGGGTACTTGCAATTTTGTTCAACAATATCTTGAGACCGATATTGTATCATGTATAAAAAATTCAGCATCTTAATCTAAAAAATGGCGATGAGCAATCTAGTGCGATAGAACTATAGAAAACAATGCTTAACTAGCTAAGATCACTACCAATTTTCTTGGCCTTTTTGCTAGCATGAATCTTAGCATAAATCTCCTTGGTCCTATAAGCCAACACAATATCTAAACCAACTCCAATAACAGAAGCTAAAGCCATGACAATGAAGATAAGACGGTAACAATGAGCTCCCACGCAAGTGTTGCCTCCACCTGGAGTTGGTGTAGCCTCTGCATCGTAAAGGAACCCGGCGAGGAGACCAGAGAAGAGGAACGAGCCAAGTGGCAAGTTAAGTACTAAGATGTTGTAGATGAGACCGTAGTATTTGAGACCAAAGAGTTCCGATGCTGTGGGTACGGTAATGGCTAGACGAACACCGTAACAAACTCCAACCACCATTGAACCGATGTAGAGTGAATTGGGCACAGCTAGAGCCATTAGTATGTATCCTACAGCCATGAGGATTTGAGAGGCTGCGTTCCATAATGGTCTTGGTGTTCCAGCTTTCCTATAGGATTAGAAGAAACATTTATATTCTTTGGTTAGATCAAGATGTCATTACAGTTACAAACAAACAGTAAAATGCTAAAGTTTGTAAAGAATCTAGAGGGGCATGTACATGTTCACGTGATGAGGAATTTAAATGTGTGGTCCAAATGAAGGAAAATAGCAAGATGTAACTGGATTTAGACATGTCTATGCACAAATACAAAAAAAAAAAAAACAAACTATTGAACGAGTCAGAGAAATCTAAAAAATCCCTTTTCTTTATTTGAAAAAGTCATTAAAAGGAGACCCCATAACGCATTGAATTTTTGTGTGTCCATGGATGTGGATAAAAAATGATATACGTCACGTTATAGCTTCGTAATTATTAGAGAGCTAAAGCTTAAATGGTAGCTAGCTTCGGACGAAACATACCACCAAACAGATCGAACAGTAAGTTTGCGGATACAATTGTATGGAACACAAAGTGTCGGCAAGTGCTAATTGTACTTACTTTTCGTATCTCAGAAAAGTATAGATATTTTAGCAAAAAAGGAGACTAGAATTTTATTATTTAAAAGTATATGTACTCTTTCGAAAAAATCAAAACTCTATTGAAAAAAACTGAAAAGTAAATTGAAAAGTAAAGTGAATCGAAAGAAAAAGAAAAAAAAAAGTGAAGTAGGAGGAAACTTACTTGAGAAAGTGTTCGGAGAGAGTACCGGAGAGAATGCGACCAAAGAAACCCCAAATGCTAGTCATGGAGACGAAGATGGAAACATCTGTGTAACCAAGGGCAAGCCCAATCTGGCCCATATTGTTCATAACTGCTAAACCAGTTCCTACACCACACAGGAACGAGACGAAGAGCACCCAAAAGTCAACGGTCAACACCGCTTCCATTATCGTGTGGTCTTCTCCCAGCACCGGCCTCTTCCTCTCCGCCACAACATTCTCCTCTTCCCCCGCCGCCGCAGCCTCCGCCGCGGAAACAGCGATTACTTCCTTCTCCTCCGCGATCTCGGACCTGAGCAACGGTTCTTGGATCTGTCCTTCCACGTCTTGTTCACCGCGGTTCAAGCTTCGGATGAAGGAGTGGAAAGGTATGGCGATGGGAGAAAACAAGAGGAAGATAAGTATGGAGGCGAAAGCGACTGAGAACACTCCGGTTTTGATTCCGATGATGTCGTAGGACTGAAGGTAGACGGCTACGACGACGGCCACGATGTTGAACACGGCGAAGTAGCGAGTCTCTTCGTTTTCCTCGTCGGCGGAAGAAGCTGGAGGGATCTCTCGGAGGAAGAAAACCGCCGTGAGACAGACCGCGAAAGGCACGACGGCGAGTAAAACGAGAAACGACGCAGGGTCGTTTGAGAACAGAGCAGTGCAGAGATCGGTGAATATAGCAGTGCTTAGGCCGACGTATCCTTTCAAGATCCCGGAGACCGGACCACGGTTTCGCCGGAAATTACGTATGCAAGTCACAAGAACCGCCGTGTTCATCCACGTCGTGCTGTTCCCTCCCATACAGAGGAATACACACATCTGAAATTCCACGACACGATTCTCAAAATCTTGCCATAATCAAGATTCGAATTCGGACATTTGCTTCTGTGTGTGTGTGAGTTTTAGACAGACAAAAGGAAAGACAAACTTTATTGTTAGTACCTGCCAGTAAGGGAGAGGGGTGATGGTGCGGTTAACGACGAGCCATTGTACGCCATAGCCAAGAAGACCTTCGAAACAGCCGATAAGGAGGATGACTGGAGTCGAAAGACGGTCAGAAGCGAGGCCAGCGAGGATTCCGAAGGCTTTTCCGACGTCTTTAGCGACGGAGAGGTTGTTGAGCTGGAGCTGGTTGAGGTTCATGAGAGACTTGAGAGCGCCGGAGTAGTTGGAGAAAGTGTAGTTATTGCCGGAGATGGCTTGAACCCAAACCGCCGTCACAAACCCAAGCCATTTCAGTGCAGAGGAAGAAGAGGGAGATCTCAGAAAACCCATTGTTGAAGGAGAAGAAAAGAATGTGTGGGTCGTGGAGGTTCAACGTAAGGGAGGTTTTATAGAAAAGAAAGGCGAATGGTTTTATTTGTGTGTTTTTTAATTTAATTAAATTGTTTTCTTCATTGTTTTGTCAACTAATATATAAAATATTTTGTTTATTTTAATATTACATGTAGGATGGAACAGAGAAGGTACGACGGCGACATGTACGGCTAAATAAGGTGTGCAAGCCGTGGTTATATCAACATGGAATATTTCAAAAGACGGTGTGCTCAGATTGTATTTTTTTCTCTCAGTCGTTTACAAATAAAAAGTCGTTTAAAACTAAGAATAGTAGGTGGCCAACTTGGCTTTGCTCGCCGTTGCTGCTTTAAGCCTTTTTATATTTCGAATTTTATATGATTAACCCAATGAAAAGTTATATGATCTGTAAATTTAAAGGAGTTTATTCGTTTGCTGGTTTAATTGAATTGAAAATATTTGTAAGAATTTGAAAATTTTATGGACAATTCTCAAAAATACCACACTTTCATTTGTGGCAAAAATACCATACCAAGTTGAAAATGACAAAAATGACATTTATTGAAGAGAAAAAAAGACTATTATACATTTATGGGCAATTCTCAAAAATACCACACTTTCATGTTTTTGTGACAAAAATACCACACCAATGTGAAAATGACAAAAATGACATTTTTTAAGAGAAAAAAAGACTAGTATAAATTTATTTTCATATGTTTTTTCTCAATTCCTTGAACCTAAACCCTAAAACCCAAAATCTAAACCCTAATTAATAACTTTTGAACCCAAATTTATTAGTTTAATTATTTTTAAACCATTAAATAAATGTTATTTTTGTCATTTTCACTTTGGTGTGGTATTTTTGTCACAAAAACATGAAAGTGTGGTATTTGAGGGTATTTCTCTACATTTATTTTCATATGTTTTTTCTCTTAAACCTAAACTCTAAAACCCAAAATCTAAATCATAATTAATGACTTTTGAACCCAAATTTATTAGTTTAATTATCTTTAAACCATTAAATAAATGTTATTTTTGTCATTTTCACCTAAGTGTGGTATTTTTGTCACAAAAACATGAAAATGTGGTATTTGAGGGTATTTCTCAAATTTTAATATACTTTAGAATCTATTATATTAAAACATAAAAGATTAAAAAATGTTTATTCAAGTGTTATTTTACATGTAATACAATTGAATAATAGTTATTTTGTAAAATTTCATTAAGATAAGTATGAAATTTAACAATATCTCTACCAAACATGTATCTAAACAATATAAAATAGAGAAATTGTACTGCATATTAGGCCTGGGACGGATCCGGATATCCGGGTTTTTTTTAGGTATCCGGATCCGGATCCGGATCCGGATCCGGCCGGATCCATATTTTCATTATCCGGATCCGGATTTTGGGTTCCCGGATATCCGGATTTCGGATATCCGCCTAAAAATCAAGATATCCGCGGATATCCGGATCCGTTAAAAAGTATATTAAATTTAAAAATAATATTAAATTAATTATTTATATACATTTAAAATAAATATATAATATAAGAAAATATAATATAATATTAAAAATAAAATAAAATATTAGAAAAGTAATTTTAAATTTATTTTTTGTGTATAAATGTTAATATATTTAAAATTTTACTAATAAAATAAAAAATATAATATTTTAAGAAGATCCGGATCCGGATCCGGATCCGGATATCCGGACTTGAAAAATTAGATATCCGGATCCGGATCCGGCTTAGACGGATCCGAAGTTTTATTATCCGGATCCGGATCCGGCCCTCCATATATCCGGATTTTCGGAGCGGATACGGAGCGGATCCCGGATCCGGATCCGGATCCCGGATAATATTCTCAGGTAAGGTAATATGGTAAGGTGCATATTTTTTAAGGATACAAAATATTTTACTATTTTCAGGATACAAAATATACAAAATATTTTGCATATTCCCAGGATACAAAATATTTTACTAAATTAAGGATACAGATATGGTAAGGTGCATATTTTTTAAATACCAAAATACTATTTTCTCTCTCAAATTGAAGTATCTTTTTGGCTTTCTCTCTCGCTCTCTCCGTTCCTCTTTCTTCAACTTCCTTCAACACTTCCACTGCTCTTGCTTCTTTCACTAGCTCCTTTAAACCGAAGACTCTCATTGCTCAACGCTAACAACGCCGCCACACAGTTCTCTCTCGCCGAAGCAACGATCAACTCGCCGACGCGATGAACGACTCTCCATCGTCGACTCCATTCTCTCCTCCCGTAGCTTCCCTACGAGAATCGCAACTGCGTTCACGTTAAGCATCGCCGATCAGCTCAGTTCCGACTTGGATCAGGTGAAACAGCGGTTCCAACACTCGGAAAACTCTTATCGCTGTCTTATTTTCGTCTTCCAGAATCAAATTAAAAATTGCTGGAAATTACAATTATTAGTCGGTTAATATCATACTTAACATTACAATGGGATACCACCGTCTTTTCCGCATAATAATTCTATGTGTATCCTAATTAAATTATTTTTCTCTGTGTCGCCTAATAAAGAAGTTGTTTAAATCAAATAATGAATATAAGTAAATAATATAACACATCAATTATTCTTATAAATCACAAAATAAAAATAAGTAAATATGCTTCTGAACATACTTCAATTATTAAAAATCAAAACATTCATAAATAATTCAAATATAATATTAATAAGATTTAATTTATAAATATAAATTTTAACTTGGAAAAATAAAAAATTTAAATTCGATGGTATATTTTATCTTGATAAAATGAAAATAATAAAATTTAGTCTATATATATTATTCAATGATTTAGTGAGACGGGTTAATTATTTTATTTTAATAATTACAGGTTTTTATAGTTTCTATTATTAAAATATATAGATAATTATAAGATGGGTTAAGATATTAAATTAATCTGTTTTAATTAAAACTATATTAAAAATAACTAATAAATTAACTAGTTAGCCAACTTTTTATATATAAATGTGAAATTACATTAAAATCTATAATGGGTCTGTCAATTTTTTCAAATTATAATTTTCATATATGAATTTTTTTAAAACTATATATATATATAAGTTGATAGATATATTATATAATCTTACTATAAATATGAAATAAATATAAATTATATAATGTAAATTCTTGAAATTCGGTTAAATAAGGATATGTAGAAAGATATATAAAGATATTATTCATGATATTCAGTTTAAATCAAGAAGATTCTTAAAATCAGGTTAAATAAGGATATACATTAAGATATATAAAGATATAATTCATTTTCATGATATTCAGTTTGATTGAAAAAGAATGTCACTTACCTAAAAGATGGCTAATTTAAACTTTTTGACCGTGATTTCAAAGTTAATTTAACAAAAATTTACAAAATATTCTCGTATTCAGAGCGGGTCCATTTCTAGTTAAGCATGTAAATTAGAAAACGACTTTTTCTTTTTTGTTGAGCTTCTATGTGTTTAATAGCATTGTTTGATTAATTTAGAGATTAAAGTCATTTCTTGTACTGTTAGAAACAAAATGTCATTTCATTTACCCATCTATTTCCTGGAAAAATAATTACAGAAATCAGAATTTTTATTGTCTAATCATAAAAATCGTGGTAAATAATTTTCTTCTTCGATTGTAGTTTTTTTTTTTAATTGTTGGGTTTGTTTGCCGTATAAAGTATGTACGAAACATTGCCAAACAAAGATGAAATCTCAGATTCTCAAAAAAAAAAAGAAGATGAAATCTGATTATAAGAAAATAATGTTTTATACAATTTATACTAACCCTGCAATCACCACATGATCGTTTCCCGTTCTCTCTGGATGTACAACCAAAAAGGTAAGTGCACTTTGGTGACATAAGTAGTCAAATCATTTCTTTTAACCTCTCTCACATATGTTTCCATATATACTAGAAATCGGGATGTTACACAACTTTTTATAATTTGGGTAAAGCGTTCTTTCTAGTGATTTTTAAACTTGTTTTTTTTTTAAAAAAAACTCAATTCAAATAAGCTTTTGTTACAAAATATTGTTTCTTTTATCAACAGTTATATATATATATAAAAGTTAAAAATATATATCAATATAATTTCTAATTTTCTAAATTTTTATCTAGCTAAAATATCCATTTTCTATTTTTTTAAAAATCACTATCAATTTTAGTATTAATTTTATAATTTTCATATAAAAATAAAGTATGTTAAAAATTAATTGGTGTAATTTTACTTAAATTTAATTTTAAGATTTATAATGAAAAATTTAAAGAAAAGTATTCACTTTTAATTACAATATTTATTTGTTGAACTAAGACTACAAATAATATTTACTAATCTAATATATATATATATATCAAATATTTTTACATAATTTTCTTTTGCAAAAAAATATAAAATATAATAAAATATTTTTAAAAATGAAGTTTCGATACTATTTGATTGAAAAGGATATCGTGCCATTTGTTGTGATTTAATTATAATTATAATTATATTATAATTAGTTCAATTAAAATACATGAACATTTGAAAAAAATCATTAAAAGACGATAATACTTTTTGTAAATCACACGTGAAAGAAATGTTTTTTTCTCATAAAATCATCATGTTTTAATATAATAGATAGATTTTTTAAAACACCAATCTCAGAACCCTGATGATATTCTTTGATTTGGGGTGCTTTAAATTATTTAACTCTCTCGTCTCCGACAACAGGCAAGCAAACTGCATGGAAATTTGTTTAAGTGTTAGTGTGGTGCTATTATCTAACTTCAAATTTGGTAGAATGGATATTTTTTTCTTAATGCATACAATCATACAATGAGAAGTTGTGGATGTGCTGAGACAAATAAATTTAATTATTTAACCAACTTCAACTAAGCTGACTAATTAACAAAATACATGAGAAGCTGTGCTGGGAAACGAGATGCTCGAGGAAATGTACATAATTGATATTATATAGTACCAACTTTTTTGACATAGCTCATTGCTGTCATCAGAATTCGTAGCTTTGTTTAATGGGTATCTAATATAATTCCAAAAATGGGAATATATAACTTAACGAAAAATGCACTCGTTTATCTATCAACCTTTCTTTATTCCAGTCCCATCAAACTCATCGGATGGAAGAAATTCAGTTAGCTTTTGTGTGGCAATTCTATTTGCGTCTGATTAACTTTCGTTCCCGTTCTGTGTTGGATTTAGAATTTCTTGGTTACAAACGAAATCATTTCATCAGCTCACTATATTAATTTTATTATTTTAAACTAGTTGGATGGGCTAATTGTTCAAACAGTTCTCCCACGTTAAATCAGAACTTTTAAATTAAGCACTGCATTCAGAAGTTTTCAATTCTTTTCAATTTAAGCTTGAAGGACCTTATTTTGGCAATGTAAAAGATTGATTAGTTCTCCCGGTAATATTCACAAATACTGTATTTATAAGTGGTAATTAATGGTTGTTGGTATTTGAGAATGATCATAGTAAATGTATTTTACTATTCGTATAGTTCCAAACATTTTAAAATATAATAAAATATTCTTTTGGGATGTTTGGTGTTATGGACGGTTCCAGTTGAATAATTAAAAAATAAAATTTATTTAAAATTAGAATATAGAAGTTTTTAAAATTAAGTTTAAATATTCTGATTATAAACTATATAAATAAATTTGATACTTTCTAATTGATATTCACTAACTATCTATCATGATTTTATATTTTATAAAACCAACATTTTTCTAACAAATGTTTTCTCAGCCACTAATATACATAAAAATCTAAATGTAATTTTTATAAATTCTAACATTAATCTCCACACACAAAAAAATTCATTGAGATTATAACTTTTTTGAAACGAATAAAATTAAAAAAATAAATATAAATATTATACACATACTTTTCAGTAGTAGATATATTTTATTATAATAATATGATTTTGTTGTTATTTAAATTATATAATGTTTATTATTAATATATTGCTCAACGATAGTCCATTAGTTAATCAATTAATTATAAATATTTCGTAAACACTTATATTTTTAATTATTGTAATATTCATTTAAATAACTTAATAATGCTTAAAGTTGCAATTATTCATATCTGCAAACTTTTGTAACTACAACCGCATGTACTACATTTGAATCAGATCCTGAACTAAAGAAAACCTGTACGAACTAGAAATTTCACATGCACGGGTTGTGGCTTGTGAGTTGTAAAACAAATTGTGACTAAATCACATTATTAAATTTCTTCAGAATAGCGACCATTTCGGTCGGAAGTGGGATAAAAGTATTTCTTCAAATTATTCATTTTTATTGACTTTTTTTTGTCAACATTAATTTTTTATCGACTATTTGCATTAGATTATAGATTTTAAGCCGATATTACAAACTATCATTAAGAACATAAAAACCGAAAGCATTAAAATAAGCGTTGAGAAGAATAAAATACCATACGTTGGTTCAATTGTGGTGTGAAGCCACCCACCAGATAAAGGATTTCGTCCCTTCTCTCACCATATATCCCAAGACTTCCTCTTACAGGAAAAAATGTCCTCTACCATTGCACCGTACATGATTTCCATTGTAGTATTTAATACTATTGATTCTAGTAAATTTGAAAATTTCACTCTGACATTGTAATTATCTTCACTAGTAGAGCTGCTAACCCCGCGCATGCGCAGAGTAGTATTCCGTTGGTTATATATTTATTTCTTTCGTATTATATATAGTTTCAATAAAATTACACAATGCAGAATATTTTAATATTTATTTGTCTGTTTATGTATATTTTAAGAATACATTATTTGTCTCAAACAAACCGGCGAATTAATCCTTGATTTTCTTTTTACCTTCTTTTGCGTTTTCACATCCATTAGTTACGCGCCATTTTTTCGTGTTGATATCTTATTATCTTATTTGTAATATGTAGGTAATAGTTCCTTATCTATTATTCGAACACCTATCAGAACCTAGATGATGTCTAACCATAATGGCTTCTCTTTTCTTATTTTTTGCATGGGGTATATGTTTGTCTTTTTTTTTAATTTTTTTGTTGAATATATAATCTAATTTATATAGTTAGGTAATAATTATTGTTATTTTATGTGTTTATTTGTATCAATATATTAATATTAATTTTTCTTTGATTTTATTTATCTAATGATAATTTTTTTCATTTTTTTAACAATTTCACGTTTTTGTGTCAATATAAGATTAACTGCGGAGGATTGCAAGATATAGTTTTTCACTTCTTCATGGCTAGAAATATATTTCATAAAAAATTTTACTGCAAATTTTACTCATACAAACTATATTTTACATTCAAATATTGAAACTGTTTATGTGATTATAGACGTTCTCATGAATTCTCTTTTTATATAAAAAAAACTCATGAATTGTCTCTTGATGGAAAATACTTCTCCATTGAAAACCTTTAGATATTATAATTATTATTGTATGACATTTTAATCAGTTTAAAATGGATCAATTCTATCTTTTTATTCGGATTAAAGATCATTATTAAATACTACACACTTATTGTATTTTATATATAAAAAAGTTGCTAAATCTAAAATTAAAGTAAACATTGATTTGTAATCGAATAGTTTTTTATTAGTGTTATCGGAATGTATTATTGCTCGAATTCTTTATTCATTTCTCATCAATTTGTTTAACAAATATATTTTTTTGTTAGTGTTAATCCAGGTTTGGAACTCGCTAGGCGTTAGTCGGGCGGTGGGTCTGGGCCTAGCGATCTATCAAATCTGTTTTGTTAAATATTCCTTGGTGGGAGCCATAATATTGTTTAGATATTTGTTTCGGTAAATATTGTCAACAAAACAACATGGTCCTGTGGTTATAGGTGTATGCTTAATACTCTCTTTACCCGAGTTCGAGTCCACCAGATACCATTTTCTCATTTCATTTTTTTCTTAGACTCAAAATAAAGACGCCACGTGGCATTAGGTGGTGTAAAGTGAGGAAAATCACTTTCTAATTATATATATAGAGATAGTGGATGATCGACAGATTCTGTGAAATTATATTGTTATTTATTAATGTGGTTAAAAAAAGTCAGTCTTAATTGAATTTATCAGTATCAAGTCACGTAAAATACCACACAACTAATCATCTAATGTTTCATAGCTAAACACAATTAAGTCTATCCATCCAAAAACCTAAGTTGAGTAGTTGAGAGAGAAATGACTCTCAAATCATTCAAATCATTCGTTAGAAAACAACTCACACTTGTAGGTTTCTCCTCCCTCAAATATGAGTTAGAAGTCCATCCCATCCGCAGCACCGGTTTTGTAGGACAAGCAGATGAAGCAAAAGCTTAATGCATCGAATTTATAGAGGTATTCATTTTATATAAAAATAAATTATATATATATGTATTAATTTTAAGGGTATGAATAAATTTATGGGGTTTTTGTTTGATTTTTAAAAATTAACAGCCGCAAGTGAGGATAATTTGAGGGTATCATGTTTGAATTTAAAAGCTTCTTTAAAGAGTGGTATGCATTCATATATTGTCTGTGATGATTTGTTTATGAAAGTAAAGATTCTCCGAGAATCAATATCAATGCAACTTTATTGAAATTCTCGATTTTTTGAAAAAATGGAGGATTGTTATCAGAACACATAAATTGTTTATAGCATTTTGTTGGCTATTTCGGTATCAGTCGCCACAGCCCAAAGAAGTTTTTCAAAGTTGAAACTAATAAAAAAATATTTGCGGACCACCTTGTCACAAAAGAGATTAATTAGTGAGGTGTTATTAGATTAAAGTTTTTAATGTATTTGAGTGTATTTTAAATGCACAACTAAATCCAATGTTATTGAATCATGTTTTGTTTTTAAAGTACATTAAAATTCATTGAAAGCAAGTGTTATTGGATTAAATATTTGTTTGATGTATTTAAAAATACATTAAAATCAGCGTTATTCATTTTTCTTTTGATTATTTTAGAATTCAGTTTTAGTGGATATCAATGTATTCTCTCTCATAAAAAGCAAATACATGATTTTTTTCTTCTATTTCAAAATATATCATCGATAAATTCCTCAAAATCCAACAAAATACTTCATAATTCAATTACATCAAAACACAAACAAAAATTCAATAACACCTCCTAAATGAGTTGGCTTTGTTGTCAATTGAGACAGCTATGGTTGAAAAACTTGACTATCCGAGTTTTTTTTTTGTCAAGAGATAATTATATTAAAGCAAACTAAACTGGGCCAGAAACGAGGTCCCGTCTAGCCAAGAGGTCCGAAACAACATTTATCTCACGAGGAATAAAATTAAAAGACACAAAAGAGAAAACGTAGGAGATAGCAACGATGTCGGAGACAATTCCGTGAAGAATAGCCAACGGTCGTTCTCCGTTGATAACGTTGATCAGCTGTAAACAGTCGGATTCAATGATGAGGCAATCGATCTGTGCTTGTATAGCAAACTCGATTGCGGTGAGTAAGGCCATTCCTTCTGCAACCAGTGGAGAAGTGATAGCCGACACTATAGTGGAGTGCTTCGACACTGTAGTCTGAGAGCTGTTGGATATTTTCCATCCTAGTCCAGCTCGGTGGTCTTCGTGGCACCATGATGCGTCGGTCTTGCAAATGATAGCGCTGGGATCACGGATTTTCCTGGTATGTTGATGGATCTGGTTCTTAGATTTGTCCGGTTTACAGCTCTGTCCTAACCACCATTCCCGTCATGCCGCCAATATTTTTGTAATTTTTTCTGCTGCAGTTATTGATTTAGCATTGAATAATAGGTTGTTTCTAGCAGTCCAAATCATCCAGAAAATCCAGGATCTGATTAATTCAGCTTGCAGGCCTGTCGGGGAGAGTCCATTCAGCTTCTTAATTTTTTGCCAGTTTTGGCTGAATTCTGTGTTCGTAAATCCACCAGGTGAGGAGCTCAGGGGAGCAGATTGCCAGATTTCTTGTGCAAATGTGCAAGAGAAGAACAAATGGTTGATAGTTTCACTCGCTCCACATCTCTTATACGCATTAGCAATCGAAAGTCTCCTAGCCGCTAGTCGTTCTCCTACAGGTAGTGCCCCTCTCATGGCTTTCCACAGCAACATTTTGATATTTGGAGAAGTATTGATCTTCCAGATATCTGAGTACCAGTCTACTTGTGAATGTTCTGGTTATTGGTTAGGGTTTTCCTGGGCATTCTCACGGATTGAGTAGTAGCCTGTTTTTGTAGTATACTCGCCAGAGGGATGTTTGAGCCAGATCAGCATATCAGGTACTTTCGTTTTGCTTACCTTGATGCATAAGATTTGGTTCTTGTACTGAGGTAAAAGTATCTGAATCTTCTGTTCATCCCATTGTGTACTGCCTTCTAGGAACAGATCCGAGACTCAGAGATCTTTAGAATGGAAAGGAGCCGGTCCTATAGGCCTTAGTTGCTCAGATGTTGACAACCAGGAGTCCTGCCAAAATTTTATGGATTCACCATTGCCAACTGCCCATCCAAATTGAGTGGAGAGCAACTTCCAGCCTATAAGAATGCCTCGCCAGCCGTGTGACATATCAGATATTTCCCCACAGGTAAGGAAGTCAGTGTCATGGAAATATTTGCCTTTGAGAATGCGGCTTAGGAGACTGGAAGGATTCTTGAGGATCCTCCAGCTTAATTTTGCTAGCAGGCTATCATTGAACTCTTGTATATCTCTGAAGCCTAATCTTCCATGCTTTTTTTGATTTTGTCAGAGTATCCCAGGCAACCCAGGCCATCTTGCGTTTCTCGGATGATTGATCCCACCAGAATCATGTGAGTGCCGACTGAATGCGATGACATAGGGAGACTGGGAGCTTGAATGTAGACATGGAATATGACAGCATAGCAGAAAGAACACTCTTGAGTAATATCTCTTTGCATGTTGGGTTGAGAAGTCTAGTAGCCCAGCTCTTAGCCTTTTTCTGAATTTTATCTACTATTGCAGTGAACAAGTCTCTCTTCTTCCTTCCAAAATGCTCTGGTAGGCCAAGGTATTTGCCATATCCACCTTCTTTTGATATACCCAATGCCTTCTTAGTCTGTTCTTTGATTCTATGAGGCGCTTTCTTACCAAAAGTAATATTAGACTTTCCTTTGTTGATGCATTGGCCTGAGGCCTTTTTGTAGTCGTTAAGGATTCGTTGTAGAGTCTTTGTAGATCGAGAGTTTGCCTTGCAGAAAAACCTAGTGTCATCTACGAACAAGATTATTGATGTAAGGGCCCTTTAGTGTGATTATGACTCCTTTCATAGAACACTTTCTTTGTTCATTTTTGCAAAGCCCAGATAACACTTCACTACACATAATAAATATGTTTGGTGAGATAGGATCTCCTTGTCGCAAACCCCTACTAGGAGTAACTAGACCTCGTGGTGATCCATTAATTAGGTAGGAGTAAGTAACTATGGTTATGCATTGTGTAACCCAGTTAATCCAATTGTTGTGAAAACCCATTCTCTCCAAAACCAGCCTAATAAAATCTCATTTAAGTCTGTCGTATGCTTTACTTATGTCGGTCTTAACAGCCATAGAACAGTGCACTTCAGCCTCTGATATCTTAAGATAGTGAAGTACTTCATGGGTGATTAGAATATTGTCGGCTATCGCTCTTCCTTTAACAAAAGCTGATTAATTCTCTGAAACCAGATGTGGGATTACCGGTTGCAGCCTTCTGGTGAGTATCTTCTAAATAATTTTGTAATAAACATTGCACAAGGAGATTGGTCTATACTCTGTCACCTTCCTCGGCCCATGCACTTTAGGTATCAATCTTACATAGGTTTCATTAATCTTTGGTGGGAGTAGTCCTGTGCTGAAAAACTCCTTGATCTCGCTTATGATTTCAGGTCATACTGTTGGCTAGTTGGATTGGAAGAAGCTTGCGGAAAAACCATCCGGACCAGGAGCTTTATCTGGATGAATAGAGAAAGTTGCCTCTTGGATCTCCTCATTTGTTGGGTCTCTGATCAGGTCGTTATTCATGCTCATAGGGATTCTAGGTAGAGTTGCTTTATCCAAAGCTTCCTTTCTATTACCCTCAGAAGCCGTAAAGAGATTGTTATAATACTCAGAAATGAATTCTGCAATCTGGTTCTCTTCATACACCACCTGACCTTCTTCACTCTCTAGGACATTTAAGTTATTTAAAGCACGTCTTCCCCTAGTGATAGCATGAAAATAGCTCGTGTTTTTGTCCCCTAAACTGAGCCACAAAAGGCGGTTTCTTTGCCTCCAGAACTCCTCTTCTTCTTTATAAGCCGCCTTGAGAGCTAGTTGGAGATGGTTTATCTGTTCCTCATTTGAATGAGGGGATGTCAACGCATCATTAAGAGAAACTCTTGTTTCATCTAGCTTAATTTTACTGTTTCTTTGCTGCTGCTTATGCCATGTAATGAAAGCTCACCTTACTAGGACAATTCTTTGCATGACTAATCTATTGCTTGCTTCTGTCCATGTTGTTTTAAGCAACTCATAAACTTCAGCATTTCCACGAAGTCTTCTATCATATCTAAAAATTTCTTTCCCTTTTTTCCGTGTAGGTTCCAGGTGTGACAGGATTGACTTATGATCTGAGCCCTCAAATTTGAGGTATTCGCATCTAGCCGCTGGGAACTGTTTTGCCCACGTACTATTGACCATCGCTCTATCTAGGCTACATCTGATAGAGTACTTTGCACGGGTGCCTGGCCAAGATAATGGATCTCCTGAGTGTTGGAGGTCATAGAGATCACAGTCAGAGACGAAGGTTCGAAAATCAATAAACGTGTTCTCTGCTCGTTCCGGACCCCCAGACTTCTCAGAGTTATTAAGGAGCTCATTGAAGTCACCTTAGATGAACCAGATGCCATCTCTTGATTGTTGAATATCCGTAAGTCTATCCCAGAGCTGCTTCCAATGTGGTTTATCTGGTTCACCATAGATGAAAGTAGCAAATAAGCTTTTTCCTTCAAATCTAATCCTCGTATTAATAAAAAATTTGCAGGTCTGTAGCACTTCTAGTTCAAGGTTGTTGTTCCAGTAGAGAGTTGAGCCACCAACCGCTTGACTATGTGGGAGAACCAGCTCTTGATGCTCAAACTCCATCCAGGTGAGGGTTTTAGTTACAAAGTCATTTGGATTCTTCTTCTCGGATAGGAATCGAATATCTGGGACTACAGTCTTGTGTAGGTCCCTTAGTCACTGGACTGTCCAGGGGTTCCCCAGCCCTAGACAGTTCAAGCACATGATAAATAAGGAAAAGCTTTGGAAAGATCTTGAAAATCCATCCGCCGCCTTGTCGTCGCAGGGATCAGGGTGATTGGAGGATTCATTCCTGGGCCTTGGTTTGTTGCATTGACAGAGGTGCTTGAGGTTCCCGTTTGAGAAGGGTTATTCCCAGTAGGAGTAGGAGTTCGTTTTCTGCGTGGAGCCTTTGATTTTGGAACAGTGGTGCGTTTTGAAGGACAGCCACATATCAAACTAGCTTTGTGGATACTCGGGCTGGCTCCCAATCTCTTACGAGGACTAGCTGTTTGTCTCCGAGTAGGAGGTCTCCTTCTTTTCCTTTGTAATTGTGTTGGAGCAGACTCTTGTAATGCAGTGGTTGAGTCTATCCGAAGAAGGCTAGGTTGGTTATGTCTGTCCTCCATACTGTTGTTGAGATCTGTTAGACTTATTGTAACCCTAGGTGCACTTTGTTGTTGCAGAAGGAAATGTTGCTGGGCCTGGGTTGCGTTCTGGATAATAGATGCCGCAATTGATTCCATGAGTCCGTAAGTTTCACTATCCAACACTCTTTGGCACCTTTCCGTGCTTTCTCTAGGGTCTGGACAGTTCACGTATTGGATGGTAACCTCTCTGAGATCATTCATGACTTCTTCTTCAGAGGAAATTGGTGGAGAGGGATGTAGACCCAGTAGAGATAGTAGCTGGTCCCTCTCTTGTAGTGGTGTGAGTGTAGTTTCCATATTAGGTAAAGCCATGGATGAATCCTTCTGCTGATTTGTGTCTTCTGTTGCAGCTAGGGATTGGCTAAGGTTCTGCACTTGGTGAGGAGGGGTTTCTTGATCCTCGTGATTAATTCGTGTACCTTCAATGCACTGTTGGTTGTCTCTGGTGGAGTTCACAGATTTGTCTTTTGGGATCCAACGTTGTTTAGGTTAGATTCCTCTAGAAGACGTTGTTTTGTTCCTAGGTTGGTGATCTGAGATACGAGCTCCAAACAACTTGCCATGCATGTCCCTTCTCAAGTGAGATGATTCCTCTGTTGTTGCCGTTTGGATGGCTTTTCCTTTGTCGGATGTATGAGGACGGTAAACTCGTGATTCTGGAGGAGTGCTTAGGTTGTTCTTCCGGAGTGGAGCCATGGGGTTACTTTCACGGTGGACCTTCATACTTTGAGTATGTGCGCTTTCACCTTTGTGTTCGTCAAGTAGATCTGGACATTTATGGACTAGATGAGTGAGTTTTTGGCAAGAGGTGCAATGATTTTCTAGCCCTTCGTACTCCAAGGTAAGGAGACTTTCTTCTCCTGTTGAGAACTCTAGGACCATCTCTTTAGTGAGAGGGTTGAAAGCTTCTATTAGAACTCTAATTCGCGCTGAAGTCTTTGTGATTTCATAGTCATCCAGCTGACCCAATTCTTGTCCTATGTTGTAGATTGTTTTCTCATGCCAGAAATGTAGAGGGATACCTTTGACTCTAATCCAGAAAGGTATCTGGGATGGGAAGGAGTTGGAGATGATTGGTTCCGAGCGCTGGAGAATGACCACCCAGTTACTGAAGTGGTATGGTCTGTTAGCAAGGACTACTTTTACATCCTCTTCGAGTTCAAACCTGAATTAGAAACAGTTGTTGCCAAGGTCGGAGTCTGCTACTGAGCCTTTCGGATCCCACTTTTTTGGAGATAAGGGATAACTGACCAGATGCGTTGCTCAAGGGGTTTCGTCAGTCATCCTATCAGCGTGAGTTCATTGTCCATGATGAGAGACGAGTTATCCAGATCTAAAGCCAGGATACGCTTATGGGGACGTTCTGTCTTAGCTTGCTCAATGGAAAGCCCATGAGCTTTTTGGGATAGATTTCTTGCCATTTTTCGGTGGAGATGGTGCTATAAGAATGGCCTTCATAGTGATTTCTATCTCAGGTCAAGGGTGAGAGAACATGTGAAAGGTGAGAAGTGAGGAAGCAAGTAAAAAAAACCAAAGGAAGCGGAGGAGGCTGAAGAAGCTTTGTGGAGATTGGTCGGAAAAGAGGAGGCAGCAACAGCTAGGAGGGAGAGAGAAGAGAAGAGTTAGAGACCACTTACCGGTTTTGGAACGGGCCCACCGACCCAAGTCGGGGACTGAACCTCGGTTTAACAGTGTCAGAAGCAAAAGATAGAAGTCAACTTTCTGTTTTGGGATAGTTTGGCAACTGGGATAGAGACCTCTCAGATAAACAAACTGGAATACGTGTACATAAACAAAAACTATACAAAGACGCAATCAACCAAAGCCTTAAACAGATTACCAAAAGCATAGAAAAGTAAGACTTCCACAAAGAGGAGAGGAAACATGTGATTTGAAAAGCGAATCATCCATAGTTATTGCTGAGAACTATGTACTAATTAGAGTTAATTAACTCAATATATATAGAAACTTTTATACTTAGGTATACAGAGAAAATTTTATGAAATTGGGCGGTACAAAGAAGAGTATGGTACAAAAGACCAAAATTCCAAGCTATTAAATATCAAGGTGATTTATCGGAAACATAAAATACAAATTAAGAAAATTATAGTCTGTTAATATATTTGGTAGCGGAGACAAAACAAATGTTAACGAAGCTCTTCTAACGGCGAAGAGTGGTTCGTCGCGTCGGCGAGAGAGAATAAATGATGAATCAATGGTCGTCGAGAAGAGAAGAAGGAGAAGGAGAGAGGAGAAGAAGAAAGAGAGAGAGAGAGCCTCTCAGATAGCCTATGGTTTCCAAAAACCTCTCTCGACACTCGGGCCGGGAAGCGTTTTCGAGCGAAAAAATTAAGAATTTACAAAACTTGTTAACATTCTAAAGCTTCATTTCACTTTTTTTTTAGTTTCTCTTCGAAGAAACCAAAGTCGAAATAAATGTTAGCCAGACCCGAATCTTCGATTTTTTGCCGTTTGGTTTCATTTTCTGGTTTAATTACCAGTACCATGGCAAAGACTTTCCATTCATAGAGAGCTCAAGATTAATTAACGAGTACCTTCTCTTTTACAGCTCGAAAGACTCGTGTAAATTGGACCATTGCTATGAAGAAAATGAAACGACAAGTTTCATTCTCACAAAGGAGATCAAACCTCTTATCTCTAGTGTCTTTGAGGATAGAGAAGCTAATATAATTGCACAGGGAGCAAGAGGTAGTGGAAAGACACGACTATCCGAGTTTAATAACTTATTATGAAGGAAATATGCAAAAAGAGTTATGTTTCAATAATATATTTATTTTACCTTTTTGTAAACAGTTTATGGAGTTAAATCATCTTATAGGACTTTAACATATTTTTCTATTTTGTTATCATTTTATGATCTTTAATTAAAATGCACAATTTTTGAACTCGCTTATGGCAGTCCAAAACGTTACACCGGTACTGCTGACCAGTATAGCTATAGTAAATTAGGCATCCCAAGTTATAGATATCAACTTTCACACTATCAATTATGCCAGATAATGCATTTTTTCCTCTGCTCTGAGCAGTGGTAGTGTCTTAATCTCTTCTTCAACATGATTATAAGATTTTCGAAACTTGGTAATTTTAGCAATTAGACATCCACTGTTGTCATAATTCTTATCATAATATTTTGTGGCCTCAGATCTAAGTGCACTATGTTACTGCAATGCAGATGCAAAACTCCTACCAAGTACATCATCAATTTCTGAACTATAATATCTCTATCGTTGACACATTTTGATTGCCAAAATTGAGTAATGATTTCCGGGTTGAGGAGAAACTACACAAGATCATCTAGTCTGCACTCAAATGACTCCACACACACACGACTGGTTTAAGTTACCTACAACCATCCTGTGATCTAAATAATACATGAGTATATATGAATATTTTGAAACATACAACCCGTGTTTGGAAAAATCCTTTCACTACCACTTCAAACTCATCTCCAGTCACTATCTCGTTACCATTGATCTGAAATTCTCCACATTTGAATTGATATATATATATATATATATATGTATTAATTCTAAGAGTATGAATGAATTTTGGGGTTTTTGTTTAATTTTTAAAAACTAGCAGCCACAACTGAGGATACTTTGAGGATATCATGTTTAAACTTATAAGCTTCTTTAAAGAATGATATACATTCAAACATTGTTGGTGCGTGATGATTTGTTTACGAAATTGAAGATTCTCCGAGAATCAATACCAATGAAACTCTATTGAAATGCTTGATTCTTTTTTTCTAAAAAAAGGAGGATTGTTATCAGAACACAAAAATTGTTTATGTCATATTGTTGATTATTTAGGTATCAGCCGCCACAACTAAAAGAAAATTTTCAAAGTTGAAGCTAATAACTAATTATTTGCGGTCTATCTTGTCACAAAAGTGATTAATGAGGTGTTATTTGATTGAATTTTTAATGTTTTGAGTGTATTTTAAATGCATAACTAAATCCAATGTTATTGAGTCATTTTTTTGTTAAAAAAAGTACATTAAAATTCATTGAGAACAAGTGTTATTGGATTAAATATTTGTTTAATGTATTTAAAAATACTTTAAAAACCAGTGATTTGTCCCAAAAAAAAACCAGTGTTATTTATTTTCCTTTTGATTATTTTAGAATTCTGTTTTAGTGGATTTCAATGTATTATTTCTCTTAAAAAGAAAATACATGAGTTTTGTTTTGTATTTCAAAATACATCATCAACAAATTCATCAAAATCCAACACAATACTTCATAATTCAATTACATGAAAACACACTAAAACAAAAATTCGATAACACCTCCTAAATCAGTTGGCTTTGTTTTCAATTGAGATAAATATGGTTGGACAACTTGACTATCCGATTTTAATAACTGATTATGAAGTAAAAATACAAAAATAGTTATATTTCAATAATAATTTGTTTTTTTATTTTACTTTTTTATAAACAGTTTATGGAGTTGGAATATCTTATGAAACTTTAACCTATTTTTCTATATTGTTATTATTTTATGATCTTTAATAAAATGAACATTTTTTAACTCGAATAGTGCAGTCCAAAACGTTGCACCAGCAATGTCTATCTGACATGTATTTGTTTCTCAAAGTGTTTGACCTTTGGCTCTTATTCCTCTGTGACATATTGAGTTAGAAAATTAGAATGCTTTGAAAACGTAATACATCAGTTTTTAGATTTCTTACATAGATGAAATAAATTTCGTAAGCTTCACTTAAGAGAGTAAAAGCAAAAAAAAAAAAATGTATCAATCTATTATATATAGACAGTCTTTGGTACCATATTATACTGTCAATCTATATAAATTTTTTTTCCTTACTGTATATTTATCTTTTGAGTAAATATTGTTTTCTTACAAAGTATCAAACTATTAAACATACATGGGAAAATATGTCTTTTTAGTGATATCATAATTTAAAAAAAAAAATTTAAGATTCAAAGCTATAAGATAAAAAGAGGATAAAAAGAGTAAAACATAGAAGGAAGAATAAAGAAAAGAAAAGAAGAAAAGTTTAAGGGTAGAATGACAAAACACAAAAACCATTGATTATAAAATTAAATATTGGAATAACAATGTTATTATAACATGACTATAAGTTCAAACTGGGAAACCAATATAATTACTTGGAAAACTATAATTGTTTTCTCCAAAGATGCTAAGTTTTATGGTGTTTATAATCGTTTATAGTCACTGATAGTCACGGCTTATATTCATAGTTACAGTGATTCGACAAGACTTGTTGTAGGGAATCTAACTTGCTATGCATGGAAAAACAAAAATACTTGCTATGCATAGCCACAAATCCAAGTTTGTTATGCATAACCACCATGGTTTTGTGGCTAATTGTACCTTAGCAAAATAGTCTATCAACCTATGAGTTAATTGATATAACTAATGGGCAAACAAAGTTAAAGAGATATTGTAACATTCTGATTTCTGATATATATGGAAACGTTTATAGAAAAAGTTAAAAGAATTGACTTGGCTACATATATCACTAAAGTGCACTTACTTTTTCGGTTGTACATCCGGAGAGAACTCCAGAGTTAAGCGTGTTTGAGCTGGAGTAGTCAAATGATGGGTGACCTACCAGGAAGTCATTCGCGGTACCGTGTAAGTTATAAAAAAACACGAGGAACGGTAATGTGGTGATTGCAAGGTCAGTATATCATGACTTTCGAGCCTCTAAAAAAATAACGCACCGACCGTCGGACAGAGATGGGGCCCACGAACCCGACTGAAAGATGGATGACTCACCGGTAGGGGCGGTTGGGGCGTTATAGATATAATCATAATTCGTGGCCAAAGATACATATATTTATTGTATCTATATTTTATACGATTACTTGTTAGCCTAATGTACAATTTATTTCAATAAAATGGATTGTGGTAAATAGTGGTTCTCTTTCTACGAATAATCATCTACTATATTAAAACAGGAACCTTTTTTTGAACTAACATTTAGTCATGTGTTATATTACGATATATGCCATTGTGTTTCTTTGATTTTTAAAAAATTTCATTAAGGGTATAATTGTCATTATGATATCATTTATAATGTACGGTTAAGATTAGAATTTGAGATAAACGGTTTAGATTATAAGTTGAGATAAACATTTATCATTATAACTTTTTTTTAGTAATGATAAAATTCAGAGTATCTCTATTAAATATGTATCCAAACAATATAAAATAATGGGTCCCACTTTCCTTATTAAATAAAAACGAAAATAATATAAAATCATACATATTAAATTATTAAATCAAATAATAAATATAAGTAAATAATATAACACATCAATTGTTTTTATAAATTACAAAATCAAAATAAATAAATATGTTTTTGAACATACTTCAATTATTAATAAATAAAAACATACATAAATAATTCAAATATAATATTAATAAAATGTAGTTTATAAAATATAAACTTTTAACTTGAAAAATTAAAATTCTTAAATTAGATTGATATATTTTAACTTGATAAAATGAAAATATTAAGACTAAGTCTATATATATCATATTATTCAATTATATAGTGAGACAAGTTAATTTTTTAAAAATATATAATTACAGGGTTTTTATAGTTTCTATTATTAAAATATTTAAATAACAATAATATGGGTTAAGATATTTAATTGATCTTCTATGACATTAAAAATAACTAATAAATTAACGGATTAGCATATATTTTTTATAAATGTGAAATTACATTCAAATATATATATAATGGGGCTGTCAATTTTTTCAAAATATAATAGTCATATATAAAATAATTAAAACTATATATATATAAATCGATGATATATTATATAATCATACTATATATATGAAATTAATATAAATTATATATTATTATAGTCAATTCAAAATAAAATTAGCAACAATTCTCAAATTGTGACTTACACAAATATATCTTTAACCAAAATAGAAACTATAAAAACAAAAATCAACAATAAATATTATCCGCTCTTAGCATATATTAAAACTATATTAAATATTTACAATTCAAAAAACAATATTCGAAACGAATTTTAAAAAATAATTATATTAATTATATTCTGATTTCCATAAGAGAACTTTACAAAAATATCTGATTACAATATATTTAATATCAGAGATTCTGTAGTTAAATCAAATTTATTGATTAGATATCAATATTATGAAAATAATTTCACCAACCACAATTCAAAAAAAATATTCACATTGTAAACCTACTTTTTTTTGTTTGGACAACAGATTATACTATAAACTAAGCGTCCAATGGACTTGGGAAGATACAACCGGTCTCATGCTCAACGGCTAGACGAGTAAAGAACAACATTACAATAACATAAAAGATAGACGCATTAAGGGGCGAGACTTGCTCAGCAGCGTAAAGAAATTCATAGAGAAACTTCACCCGTAACCCGAAAGCAGATGCTCTAAAGAGCAACAGATAGTCGAAATGATAATCGACGTTGATACGTCCAAGTGGTTGGACTTGAGAACGGACTTGAACCACCGTTGTTGGATGTCGAACCTACTTTCTTTCTTTAAATTTATAATCAAGCCATAAAAAAAACTCACAAAATAATTCACACCACAACTTTATGTAATTGTTTACTTTTAATAATTTTATAAATTATAATTATATCACAAAAATTTATAAATTCATAAATTTATATATTTAATTGAAATATAATTATTCATATCCCACGCGCCGACGCGCGGGTACGAGTCTAGTATAGTATAATTTGTGGTTAACTTTGGTTCTCTTTCTACAGAATCACAAAATATAATCATGGTTATATAAAGGAAAAATGATTTCTAGCTACACGAAGGATAGCCCACTACATGGCTATACATCCGAACGAAATAAATGTTCCGAAAACTACACAGACTATATGTTTTATATGACAACATATATGAAGTAAATACTGTCATGTGGCCAACATCACGACTTCATATCAGGCAATCGGAACAGTGAAACCGACGAGGAAGTCCGACGACGAACAGTGAAACCGACGAACAGTGAACAGTAAAAAACTAATTTTTTCCCAAAAAAAAATCGACCCCTATCATTACATATATCTAAAAAATATCAATTAGATTTTTAATAATAAAACTCCTCAATTATAAATCTATAACGAAATTAACCCTTTACCCAAATTTTACAATCATAAGCATTCCTTTTAAACAAAAACATTTCTTTTAGTTTGTAAAAACACAAACTGTAATTCATTTAATTAGTAGATTATAAGATGACATTTCAAATATTTGTTCTCGCATGACCTTTTATCTTAATGCAATCCGACAATGAGATTCAAATACAACACCATTCTATTGATATATCAACCTTGTATATTTGTTTTCATAGTAATGTAAAGTTACGGGATAGCATAATGAGCTGTTGAAAAAACAAAATTTGAATGAGATTTTTAGAAGTATTTCATCAGAAATATAGAAATATGACTCCTTTTTCGACGTATTAAATTTTAAATTTCGATAACGTGAACAGAATATGACACTCAGATGCTGCTCAACAAAAAACTTTACTAAAATGTTTGATTTCAGTTTTAGCTAGAGTATACTATTTCCCCAAATTTTGTCGTTTTATCACTCTTCCAACAAAATTTAAATTAATTTTGTTAATGGCACAAAAAAATATATGGCAAATTTTGTTAAGAAGCCTTTAGTCCCTATGGTTTTTTAAGTTATTTTTTTCAAAAAAACGTTATGTTTTAAAAATATAGATTTTTTAAGTTTTTATGCATTTTTTTTTATTATTAGTGAACTTTGAAAAAAAATCTAATTACTACTATTGATTTAAAATCATTGAAAATTGTTAATCACAGAAATTGATACATTTATTGTTAAATATTACTCCCTCTGTTTCATAATAAGTGTTTTTCTAACATTTTTTACACAAATTAAGACAACATATTAAATTTATTTTATACCCCTAATAATAAAGTTGACTCTTAATATTATTTTTTCTTATTGGTTAATATAGAGGTTAAAGTATGCAATTTATGATTCCAAATTTTCTGTTTTGTTTGAATCAAAATTATTAATGCAGTACTGATTAATATCATAATTCAATACACTGTTATTAATATGTATCATTAAACCAAACCACATTTTAAGTATAAAGACTATATAGCTTGTTGCTAAATGAACATCAAAACCTAATTATAACATCTTCGTTTCCCAAAAAAAACTAAGATGTTATATTTTTTAGATATATGTAATGATAATGAGTTTTTTAAAAACTAAAATTTTTCCCAAAAAAAAAAAATCGTCGGTTTCACTGTTCGTCGTCGGACTTCCTCATCGGTTTCACTGTTCCGACTGCCTGATATGAAGTCGTGATGTTGGCCACATGACATTATTTACTTCATATATGTTGTCATATAAAACATATAGTATGTGTAGTTTTCGGAACATTTATTTCGTTTGGATGTGTAGCCATGTAGTAGGCTATCCTTCGTGTAGCTAGGAATCATTTTTCTTTATATAAACAGCTATATATTACCTACAAATCTTAGATTTTTGAAGATGTGACTGATATATAGCTCTAAAACTATAGCTATGAAACTGTGTATAATTAAATTAGTTTAATAAACAGTTTTGCTTATAATAATAATATGTAAGTTCATTTGTTTCAAAGACAAAGAAGTGGAGAAAGTGGAGGAGAAGCTTACCGTAATATTGATTCGATGCTCTGGTAAATTTAAATTTACCTGATTATTATATTGCACACTTGCAGAATAACATTCGATTTCACCACAAATTTCCAGTGGAGTATTCAATCATAACACATATATTACTAAAATATTAAACGTGCTATATTCCCTCATTCATCTCACTTTAGTGTCCACTTTTGTCTATATTCACGTTGTAGCCTTCTGACAAAAAAAAAAAAAAAAAAATTCACGTTGTAGCCATCGTCTTTAAAAGATCCAAAGAGAAATATTGTTTATAAATTTATATATATAAACAAACGCTACTTTAAAACATTTGGGGGTTGAATCGCTTATACGACTTGTTCTAAAACTCGTTCGCCTAGCCGAGTATACGTCCGAAAATATTCTAGGTGGTGGTGAAGCGTGACAAGTTGAGTTATACGGCTATATATATTATACAGTGACTAGTGTTTTTTTCCGTCTAAACCATATAATTGGAAAAAACGACGTATAAATATGACAACTAAATCAATTTTTAATAGTTTTCTAATCATTAAATCATGTTATTCTATTAATATTATTAACTAAAACAAATTTATAAACAAAATTATAAAAAAATGTTTTAAAATTACTCCCCGAGTAATCTCCGAATAATCCCCGAGTAATTGGTAACTTGCTAATCCCCTATCGACCGTACGTATAGTGCGTAGCGAGATACCGAACAAGGCTTATACCTAGTCAACTAGACCAGCCCCACGATGATGAAACTATTACGTTAGTAATTTTGTTTTTTAATAATCGTAAGAGTAAAAATAAAATATTGGATCAGAAGACTACATTGAAATTAATAGCACCATAAGTTGATCCGAATATCGGAAACTTTCAAGATAAATTTGTTAATAACAACGAAGCTTTTCATGCGCTTATGTCATTGTCGCAACTTGAAAGGTTCATACACGTTACTGGCATAATGTGGTAAAAACTTCGTGATTATAATTCTTAGAATATTTATGGACCATGGTACATGAAAGTCGTGAGGTTCGCCCTAGTTTCTTGTTCTCTCTGGCACGGTGCTCGAGGTATCCTTGCAGTCTGTGCTTTCCGACGCCGGCGGAGATTGTGATCGTCGGCGTCACCTCCACTCCTCCTCTTTTCTGTCCTCATCGCTCCTTCCTCGCTCTCTGCTCCTCGACACAAGCTTTATAAAAAGTTTTCTTCTTAATCAAAAAGTCATCATGTTTCCTCACCTTCACCAACGGTCTCCACCACTAGCAGTGCCGCTCATCCACTGTCGCACCTCTGTTCGACAACGTGATCTCTCCTCTGCTCTGGTTACTCACCCCTCCATCACCAGAAACACCTCCGTTTTTCCCCTGTCGAGGGAGACCTCTCCACCTCCTCTGGTTCAACACTCGAAGCCTTCAGATCCGGTGAAGGCGGTCCACCGATTCTTCCTTCCGTCTCTGCTGGTGATGTCTCTTGTGGCCTCTCTCGATTTACCGGATCCATTCGAGCCACTGGACAACTGTGAACCTCGACCTCCACCATCTCTACCCCCTCCCCCTCAGTCACCGGATTCCTCCCCTGCGCCGCTGGATACAAAAACATCGTCACCACCGAAAGGTCTCAACAACGTATATGTCCTCTCCGTCTCAACCGGCTTTGGTCTCAACCGTCTTCGGTCTCTCTCGGGCAAGGATAGCTGTCTCCGATGGCTTCCTCTGAGCAACAGCACATGTTACCTCCGCTTCTCTTCAACAATCTATGGCTTTGCTCCTCCGACTCCTCCGGCGATAGAGTCTCTCACGTACCGTTCTATGTCCTATATGGGCCTGGTCCATATTGTCATTGAGCTTTGGCTCAAAGCTCAGCTCTTCTGCAAGTTCCCGGCTTCCATCATCCAGCTCTTAATCACATCAACATGAGTAGATTTGGTGGGCGATTTCTGTAGCCGACGTGGTGGAACCATTGCGGTTCTGTTCCGGTGATTTTTTCGGCCATCTTTCTATCTGTTTACTTCCCGAAAAAGAGGGGAGTAATTTGTTTCTTATGAGGTTGGTTCCATGGTTTAGAATTGGTATTTCCGTTAGCTTTCAGCAATGGTGTGGTTTGTGTTTGTTGTTTGGCCGTTGGGTAGAGGTAAATAGTTATTATTGCAACGGAATCGTATTTGATTTGATCATTTGCGCCGGCTCTAGTGCTATTGTTGTTTCTTCCTTCTGGTTAGGCATTTAAAAGTTAGCTGCGTTTAGCTCCCCTTAAAACGTTGTGGTTTTCGGTTCCTCTTAAAACATTGGGGCTTTTGGTTCCCGTGTATCTTTTGGGCTCTGCTTCTCCTTCGCATGATTCCATATGTGCGAAGTGAGTTTTGTTATTTTTTCTTTCGTTTCCTTGGGTGATGTTGGACCTTGTGGTGTCTCAGGTTTAGTGGGTAGTTGGTAACAGTGGTTTCTAGAGTGGCAGTTGTGCTGGGGCTTTTGTGGCAGTGGCTTTTTCTTTTTCTTCCTATTGGCTTCGAGTTCTTGTGTCGTTTCGATATTTTGCTCTGGTTCGCAGGTTTGGACTATTCTGGTTCAGAGACATGTTTTAATGTTTTAATCTTGTGGCTCTTTCGAAGAGATTGGAGTATGGTCTTGCTACTGGAGTGCCAGATTTGTGGTTTGTTTTATATGCAGCTGAAGCATGATCTGATATAGTTGATTAAAATAGTGGAAGAGATGATGAAAATTTCCTTGCAATAGTCTGTTTTGTTGCAGAGT
The DNA here is from genome assembly GCA_010577795.1 of Isatis tinctoria. Classification (NCBI taxonomy): domain Eukaryota; kingdom Viridiplantae; phylum Streptophyta; class Magnoliopsida; order Brassicales; family Brassicaceae; genus Isatis; species Isatis tinctoria. Next base: position 4,625,433 of record CM021246.1, on the reverse strand, counting down.
TGAATGTGTTAATATTTGATTTTTATCCTGTGTAAGCAAAACTTTGTTGGACATTTGTGCCTTCGTTTCTTTAATCAATTCCAATAGACGGAAAAAAGTACATGAAAATCGTGCAATTTGCGAATTTTAAAATCCATAATACATGATTAATTATAAAATGGTGGGGACAAGTGGAAAATAGTTTGATAAACACGACTCTCTATCTTTTTTTTTTTTGACAGCAAACACGACTCTCTATCTACATAATTCATAATATAGAGATGTCGTGAGTCAATTGATCTGATTTGCGGGAGAGGCTATCACAATTTGCTTATCACATTCGAAAAAGACAGAAACCATTTAATTTTGAAACTTTTTTCTCTTTGATAAGGCCATTTTACAGGCTGTTCATCAAAGCCTCAGCCGCAACGTAACTCAAACGATATGATGGTCTTTTTCTTCGAAGGATCCAACGGCTGAGATTAAGGTGTATTGATGTGTGATCTTATTTCTTCTAATATTAACCTTTTTTACAAATGACACTAAGAAATAAATCAATAGGACCAATGGATTAATATGATTGTTTAATAGAAGCTTCAAAGTATCTCAGTAACTCAGACGATGCGTTTGGGTTTTTGATATCTCTATAAGATTCAATCAAAAGTTGGTAGGTAGAATTTTACCTATAAACACATTTAAATACATAAACAATTTAAATATACAATTATAAGATTGACAAAAAAGGTTTAAAGAATGCTTTTTTTACGGTTCATTTTGGAAACACAATTTTCTAAGGTTTGATAGAGTGACCACTAATATATACACTCTAATCCCACAAAAATACAGTATTAAAAATTGTGGATAGAACGGATAAAGCTAGTGTATAAATGTGATTAACATTTACACCCAAAAAAGTGTACAAATTTGTTTACTCTCTCTAGTCTACCAAAAAGGCTGTTAATTATTAAGTATACAAAGTTATTGTAACACCATTGATCGCTCTATATGATTCTTTGTTTTGTGAATAAAATACAACCATCGCTGTCTTCCCTTTAATTTGGAGGCATTCTACAAGTGGCTTTAGATTGTCTCCAAAAGCCATTACGAAGATATATATATAAGTACAGCGACATGTTACATAACCAAGTTGCAGTATTAAAAAGATATAAATATATATATATATATACACACATATACTTGACAGAATAAACGTGAAAAAGTAAAAACGTAATTTTATGAACCAAGAAGACAAATATATCCAACTGTTTGTGAACTTTAGAGTATCTGTGAATGTGAAATTCAAAAACTTATATATCTAGAAAGATTAATATTTTAGCATCTGTAAGTAAAAGAATCATTGACTAAAGAAGATGCTGATAATAAAACGAAGAAAAACAAATGTTTGAAGTGTAGTTTTTTTTTCTAATGACAAAACCGAAACAGATAATAATATGTCGGAAAAAAATAAAGTGACATAGAAATATCTCATTGTAGGCAGCCTTATTCGAAATCTCTTTTATCATAAGTTCAATATATATACAAATGGATATTTAGATACGAGTATTTCCAACATAGATAATATGCATGTACATAAATGTATTATACTAATTATGTGAGGATTTTTGTGTAACCCAATATCATTATTCTATGAACTCCAAACAAGAACCAAACTTCAATATCATTGGAAAAGTAACTCTATTTTGAACAGAAATTTTTAAAACAAGTTCTAAGATATTTCTATAAGTAATTTTGTATCATTCAATTAGAAGATAGTCATGTTATTATAGGTTAAATCCATCTTCTAATCTAATCAGTGTGCTAACATACTAAAACGTAAAAACTTATTATACCATGTCTTAGCGGAGAAACTACTGTGAACTCAGATACGAAAAGAATCCACCATAGTGTCGCTTAGTCCGAAGCACTGTGAATCTTTGCACTAGAATAGTCCACCATGCCACAATATGACTGAAAGTTTACACTCACTTAAGGGATTAGTGATGGAACAACTCAGGACGTCGTAAACAACTTAGGCTCTGGCTTAGAGACCCGTATGAGAGATCAGATAAGTCATTAAAGATAGAAGTTACAAGAAGATCTTGTCTTACAAAACCTATAAGGGGAGTTACAAACCCCTTTTCCTAAAGATATTATCTTTTTGTCCTAAAACACCATTAAAATAACATATAAGAAACCTTGATCCCCAAACGTGATTCTTTACTCAATGATTGTTCATTTATTGGACTAATATCCTTTTTTGACAATACTTAGGTTCACCCCTGGGATGAACCTTTATATTCACCTCCCTTTTCAAAACCAATGAAAATGTCATGTCACACTATAATTAAAAAAAATTAAACAAATTAAAAATAAATAAAAACTCAATTATTGGCAAAACAAAGAAATTAATAAGATTAAAATAAATTAATAAACAAAAATGTTTAGGGTTTATATTTTTGGGTTTAGGGTTTACTGTTTTGGGTTTAGGTTTTAGTATTTTAGATATAGGGTTTAGTATTTTGGGTTTAGGGTTTAGTATTTTGACTTTAGGGTTTAGTGTTTTGAGTTTAGGGTTTAGTATTTTTGGTTTAGGGTTTACTGTTTTGGGTTTAGGGTTTAGTATTTTGGGTTCAGGGTTTACTGTTTCGGGTTTAGGGTTTAGGGTTTACTGTTTTGGGTTTAGGGTTTAGTATTTTGGGATTAGGGTTTACTGTTTTGGCTTTAGGGTTTAGGTTTAATACTTTGGGTCTAGGGTTTAGTGTTTTAGGTTTTGGGTTTAGGGTTTAGTGTTTTCCGTTTTACTAAACTCTAAACCCAAAACAGTAAATCATAAACCCAAAATACAAAACCCTAAACTCAAAACAGTAAACCCTAAACCCAAAATACTAAACCCTAAACCCAAAATACTAAACCCTAAACCCAAAATACTAAACCCTTAACCCAAAATACTAAACCCTTAACCCAAAATATATACAAATGGATATTTAGATACGAGTATTTCCAACATAGATAATATGCATGTACATAAATGTATTATACTAATTATGTGAGGATTTTTGTGTAACCAATATCATTATTCTATGAACTCCAAACAAGAACCAAACTTCAATATCATTGGAAAAGTAACTCTATTTTGAACAGAAATTTTTAAAACAAGTTCTAAGATATTTCTATAAGTAATTTTGTATCATTCAATTAGAAGATAGTCATGTTATTATAGGTTAAATCCATCTTCTAATCTAATCAGTGTGCTAACATACTAAAACGTAAAAACTTATTATACCATGTCTTAGCGGAGAAACTACTGTGAACTCAGATACGAAAAGAATCCACCATAGTGTCGCTTAGTCCGAAGCACTGTGAATCTTTGCACTAGAATAGTCCACCATGCCACAATATGACTGAAAGTTTACACTCACTTAAGGGATTAGTGATGGAACAACTCAGGACGTCGTAAACAACTTAGGCTCTCGCTTAGAGACCCGTATGAGAGATCAGATAAGTCATTAAAGATAGAAGTTACAAGAAGATCTTGTCTTACAAAACCTATAAGGGGAGTTACAAACCCCTTTTCCTAAAGATATTATCTTTTTGTCCTAAAACACCATTAAAATAACATATAAGAAACCTTGATCCCCAAACGTGATTCTTTACTCAATGATTGTTCATTTATTGGACTAATATCCTTTTTTGACAATACTTAGGTTCACCCCTGGGATGAACCTTTATATTCACCTCCCTTTTCAAAACCAATGAAAATGTCATGTCACACTATAATTAAAAAAAATTAAACAAATTAAAAATAAATAAAAACTCAATTATTGGCAAAACAAAGAAATTAATAAGATTAAAATAAATTAATAAACAAAAATGTTTAGGGTTTATATTTTTGGGTTTAGGGTTTACTGTTTTGGGTTTAGGTTTTAGTATTTTAGATATAGGGTTTAGTATTTTGGGTTTAGGGTTTAGTATTTTGACTTTAGGGTTTAGTGTTTTGAGTTTAGGGTTTAGTATTTTTGGTTTAGGGTTTACTGTTTTGGGTTTAGGGTTTAGTATTTTGGTTCAGGGTTTACTGTTTCGGTTTAGGGTTTAGGGTTTACTGTTTTGGGTTTAGGGTTTAGTATTTTGGGATTAGGGTTTACTGTTTTGGCTTTAGGGTTTAGGTTTAATACTTTGGGTCTAGGGTTTAGTGTTTTAGGTTTTGGGTTTAGGGTTTAGTGTTTTCCGTTTTACTAAACTCTAAACCCAAAACAGTAAATCATAAACCCAAAATACAAAACCCTAAACTCAAAACAGTAAACCCTAAACCCAAAATACTAAACCCTAAACCCAAAATACTAAACCCTTAACTCAAAATACTAAACCCTTAACCCAAAATATTAAACCCAAAACCCAAAACAATAAACCCTAAACCCAAAATACTAAACCATAAACCCAAAACAGTAAACCCTAAACCCAAAATACTATATCCTAAACCCAAAACACTAAACCCTAAACCCAAAATACTAAACCCTAAACACAAAACAGTAAACCCTAAACACAAAATACTAAACCCTAAACTCGAAACAGTAAACCTTAAACCCAAAATACTAAACCTTAAACTCGAAACAGTAAACCCTAAACCCAAAATACTAAATACTAAACCCTAAACCCAAAACACTAAACCCTAAACCCAAAATACTAAAGTCCAAATCCAAAACACTAAACCCTAAATACTAAATTCCAAACCCAAAACACTAAACCCTAAACCCAAAATACTAAACCCTAAACCCAAAACACTAAACCCTTAACCCAAAATAGTAAACCCTAAACCCAAAACAATAAACCCTAAACCCAAAATACTAAACTCTAAACCCAAAACAGTAAACCCTAAACCCAAAATACTATATCCTAAACCCAAAACACTAAACCCTAAACCCAAAATACTAAACCCTAAACCCAAAACACTAAACCCTAAACCCAAAATACTAAACCCTAAACCCAAAACAGTAAACCCTAAACCCAAAATACTAAACTCTAAACTCAAAACACTAAACCATAATCCGAAAATACTAAACCCCAAACCCAAAACAGTAAACTTTAAACCCAAAAATATAAACTATAAATTCATTTTTGTTTTTTATTTATTTTAATATTATTAATGTATTTATTTTGCCAATAATTGATTTTTTATTTATTTTTAATTTGTTTTAATTATAATGTGACGTGACAGTTTCATTGATAGGAGAAGAAAGGTGAATATAAAGATTCACCACAGGGAGAAGAATTGTTCCCTTTCTTTGGTTGTTGAATGGTTTTGACGTTAGAGAATTTTTTTTTTTTGTTAAAGGGCTTACTTGAATTAATAAAATGAGGACGATTCAAGGTAACAAACAGAACCAGGATAAACAAAAGAAACAGAAATACAGAAGATTGAAAAGATTGAAAAAACTATCAAGACCAGAAGAGAAGGAGTGGATCTCCCGCAGAATAACCCAGGTTGATCAGAGCAGAAGCTTTGTTCCTTAAAGTTGAGAGGATCCTTGCCCTGATTTGATTTGGCTGCTGAGTCAAGCCATTGTGAAAACGTTTATTCCGTTCGTTCCAGGATTCATATATAGTAGCTTGCCAGCACTGGAGAAGAGCCTGTGTTTTGAAACAATCGGAATAGGCGCCAGGAAGCCAAGCAAGAGTATTAACCCAGTCTGAGGAGGGGGCATGTAGATGTAGACGTAGCGTTAGAGAAGTCCATATCCCGGCAACAAATGAGCACTCAAAGAAAAGATGATCCCGTGAGTCCGGATGAGTACCACAAAGGAGGCAGGTTGTTTCAACGTCAAGACTCCATGAGAAGAGGCGATCCAATGTTGGGTTACGATTATGAACAAATAGCCAAGTGGTAATGCTATGTTTAGGAATAGCGACCTTGTTCCAAACCAGAGCAGACCAACTAACAAGAGGATTTGGAACACGAATTGCTTCCCAAATCTCTCTAGAGGAGAAGCGCTTCTTTTCCTTGGATCCTACTAGCCAAACCGGGGAATCAGATAAGTTTGAAGGAGATATAGTAGTAACAAACCTTAGGAGTTGGAGTTGATTTTCTGAGCGGGCAGGTGGCAGCATCCATCCATTTTGGTTAATCACATCGCTTACTAAGGCATTCATAGGATACCAATTGAAGGACCATACAGACCTAAGAAGTCAATTAGGGAACCGAGTGGTGTCCAAGGGTCATGCCAAAAGAAGGTATCCTCCCCATTGCCTATTTTTACACGAAAGAAAGCCAAAGCTGATGTCCTGAGGTTTAGGAGCTTCTTAAACATCCATGAGAACGCCGAACTGTTACTATTTAGAGACCAGAAACTTTGAAACGTTAGAGAATTTCGGAAGGAAAATTTCCTTTTATATCTTGAATCACATTATGGTGAATGATGATATATGTGCATGTACATCTCTTTATAAGAACTTCTCTGAAAATATTGACTTGCCGTGGGTATATTTCATCCTTCCACTAGGCAGTAGATGAAACTCTTACTATGTAGAAAGAGAGTTTTGAGTGTGATAGCCACAATGGCTTAAGACGAAAAGTGAAATGATTTGACCTGATTGGAAAATAGAATGCAATTTAGGAAGGGTAGTAGAACAATGGCAATTATAGTTGTATGCTGTGTTCGAAAACGCGCCGCCGAGACGCGCTTAATCGCCGGCTAGGCGTTCGGCGGCAGCCCGCCGCCGGGATTTTGTCCAAATCGGTCAACAAATCGGAATTTATATAAAATCTCAAGTTTGTATTCGATTCGAGTTAGAAATCGAGTGTTCTGATGTAGATCTATGATATTTGAGCAAAAAACTGTGAGAAAAACAAGCTAAAGTGGTTTTAAACTTTTAATGGTCGAATAAAAAGGGAGGCGGCGTGGTGGAATTAGGTTTAGCAGAGGAGAAAGGTACTCATTAAAAAAAAAAAGAAAGAGACATGGGCGTCGAACCCAGGCGTATTGTCAAGAGTAGTAGGACTGATACCACTAGCCTATGCGCCACCTTGTGGGTATTAACAGATATTTAGTTTTTATAGCTATGATACATAAAAGTATTATAAAACAACACCTTCAACCACTACACAACGTTTAATATTTGAATATTATACATAAATAATTATATATAACTACATATATGTTAAAAACTAATCCCCGATTACTCCCCGATTAATCCCCGATTTTTTGTTAACTCGCTAGACCCGGATCAGCCGCCCGACTAGCGCCTAGCGTATTTCCGAACACAGGTTGTATGCAGTGCCGGCTTAGTAGCCAGGGCGATCAGTGCACCTGCCCAGGGTCCACAAATTTTTTTTTTGTTTTTCTGTTACCTCTTTTTTTTTTTTCTGTTACGTGAAAAACTTATTTCTATATATAAGATTATCCATCATTTCTACTTTCTAGTTAGAAAAAAAATATACAAGGGCCCATAACTTACCAAAAAAAAATTAAAAGGACTTATAATTCTTTTTATCATAAATATATGTTTGTTAGAAATATCTGTTTGTTTGTTATTAATATAACACTAATATTTTTTTCTAAATTTCTAAAATTTTCTTCTCTCCTCGCCGGTTCTGCCAAAAACAAAATTGTAGAAAAAACCTTTTCTTTCCCCCTGACTCTTCCACATTTGCCCACCATTCTCTTTTCTGAGATAATCAGATTATCAATTCTCCAGAGCTTTTTTTGCATACACATCTCTTTCTCAAACCCAAAAATTGCTTGAAACAAAATTTCTGTATGTTTCTCAATTTCAGAACTTTTTATGTTTAATGCTCTGTTTTTTTTACCCTTAAGACTAAGGGAAGATGGCTGATTCAGATAAAATTATTCGATTCTTTACTTTTTTAAAAAAAATTGATTTCTTCTATTGATTTATTATTATTGAGTTTGATCAATTGATTCTATTAAAAACAAAGAAAAACTGTGATATTTGTTTTCTTATTTCAGGTTTCTATTTTACTTTGGCAGTTCAAATTCTTATTACTATGGAATGATTACTGTTTTTTTTTTCAAATTAAAGAAACTCTTGTGAAAGTTTTTGTGGAAACAAAGAAAAAGAAGAAAAAAGTTACAAAAAAAAAGAGAGGAGGATTATGAAACTCTATTTTTTTGTTGTGTTAGTTGTTGGGACTACTCTGATTTTTATAAGCAATATTGTTTACTAATCTGATTGTAGTTATAGGGGGCTTATTGTACTAAGGAATTGAGAGAATCTGAATATATATGAATCCAAGGAGAATTTAAAGAAATCTGAGATTTGATTTGGGATTTGATTATATAATCCAAGAGAATTTTAAGAAATCTGGGATTTCAATTTTTTTTTTTTGGGATTTCATTTTTTTAAAGTAACTAATAATAATAAATTAATTAAAGAGATTAATTTTCTGAAAATTATTTGGTTTATATTTCTTATTCATATACAATGTTAAAAATTTTAAATTTGGGTATATCTGGAACAAATAGGATTTTCAACTTTTAAAATTATTTAAAATGATATATAATATTTCTGTCAAGTTTTGTATTCTATAAAATGAAAAAAAAAATATTGAAAATTTCAAATTTTAGATTTCAACTTAGTTTTTTTCTTTTCCTCATTTTAAAAGTTTTGATTTATTTTCTTGAAATTGAAACTAAAAAGTTTTAAAAAAAAACTTCAAATACCACCATAAGAGGTGGTATTTGTATCCCTTCATTTTTAACTATAAATTGTCTTTCAAATTCCTTCAAATTCTTTCAGATGGAATTTATTGATGAAATCTCAAATTTCCAATAAGCTGGAATTTTAAAGGAATTGTACAAATGTTTAATCCAATAAGCTGATATTTTAAGGAAGTTTTACAAATGTTAAATCCAATAAGGGAGGATTTATAAAGAAAATGAATTCCTCTCAATTCCTTAGTCCAATAAGCCCCTCATAGTGTTACAGATTGTATAATTATATGTTAAGGGGCCTGTTTTTGTAATTTTGCCCCAGAGCCTAGAATATATATGAGCCGGCGCTGAACTTGTATGCATAAATTGTTTTTGTCTTGCTAAGATTTTGCATAATGTCTAGCATTTCTTTTCTTGAGAGTTAGCCTCCATAAAATATATAAAAACATCTATCAATTCTTTCAAGCCTTATTTTTACCACACACATTGGTTGAGATCTATGTTTGTTTAAAACCATAAAAAAAACGCAACACATAAACTACCTACCCCCTCTCCTTCTCTCTAAACTTCATTTGCTTGTTCACAACTAAACACGTAATATGAGTTTCGAGTTCCGCACATTCTTACATGTTAAACACAACTAACATTACACAACAATATTAATCAAAGATTGGGCAAAAAAAAAAATTAACCTTAACAAGTATACAACTTCGTTTGCTCTTTCTGATCTAAAAAGTTGCGGACAATTTTTTTGGATAGTTATCAAGTGTACAACGTGAAAAGGACAGTAATCACAAATCTGCAAGTGGCCTTAAGACTGTTACCAGAAGCCATTAGGCTACATAAGAACAGCGATATGCTTTATTTAACAATTATGAAAATCATTTACTTAACTATGTTGCACTAAGATTAAACAAATAATAAATAAATATCAAACCGTATCTAATCAAATCTTAATGTTTGACCGAGTTACATATGCCAAATTGGCAAAATGAATAGGTAACGTTTTTTTACCCTTTTAAGCAGTCAAAATGAATAGGTAACGTTATTTTACCCTTTTAAGCAGTGTCGGTTCTGAGTTTTAAGAGACTATAAGCGAAAGAAAAAAAAAGGCCGCTTTACATATTTTTATTAAAAACCATTTGTAATATAACCATAAAAAACTTATTTTTTTTTTTTTTTTTTTTTTTTTTTTTTTGTTCTAACCATAAAAAACTTATTTAATATCAAACAAAAATCGTAAACATTCATAGCATAAACATAATTAAGTATATTACTTTAAAAAAATAGTTCTTCTTGTATTCTACTTGCGAATTCATTCATCAGATTTGTATAATCCAACCTTTCAGCCATCCCCTTTTCAATTGATGCAATCGCCAAACCATTTAGTGTTTCTTGAGACAGACATACTCGACCGTAGATAAATTTTATGAGTTTTAAAATCAAAAAACTTCTTTCAGCCGAGGCAACTCAAACTGGAATTGTCATTATTATTATTATGCAGTATGCAGTCCCTGTTTATAAAGATTTGTATGGTCTTATGAAATTTATTTGGTGGAGAAATAAAAACACAGTGATCAATGCCCACAATGCCCACATGACTCAATCACATAACTCACATTTCATTAAACAAATAAACAATCAACTAACAATAATTTAGATTGTAAAGACTGCAGGTAATTTTGGTCGACAAACCTTAACAGATGCTGACGGAAACTTTTTGAAGCAAAACTTAATGAGGTGATGAACAATAGAAAGATGACTTTCATTTTCTAAGAAACCAAAAGATTAAAAATAATTTTAGTTGACGACGATAATTGTTAAATAGCAAAGGCTTCTGTCTGTTGGGAATAGGAAAACGGTAATGACAATTTAGAATTTTGTTATGTTACTTTTTTTTAAGTAACATGTTCTTTAATTAATTTTTAGTTTAAGTAAAAAATGTTCAATTTCCTTTTTTTAGTTAGAAGATTTTCTTACGTTATTTAGTTCTTCCTTTTTTATAGCTACCAACTTATTTACATAAAAAACAAAGACTAAATATTCATATGCAAAAATTGTTATGGTGCGTCGATCTTATGACATCAAGCTATGTGGGCCAGATATATAGACCACTGCACTAAAGAACCTTCCCAAATTTTTGGGCCGGAAAACTTTACATATATTACGGGCTGGAAGCAGAAGCTTATGTGGCTTCCTATCAAGGCCGGCACTGCTTTTAAGATCAAATATATTATGAACTACGAAGAAAAAATATTAGCTGTTATTGTACTCTGAGAATACAACTAAATTTGAAATTCAAAACCCTTAAACTGAAAATAATAATATTTTAGCATATGAGAATAAAGAATCAAATACAGAAAATAGTCTGTTTGCTCTGTTTTAGCTTCCCCCTTGAGATGTATTCGCTATTTCACAATGTAAGGTGTTTTCCTTGTTGAGTCATCTCGTGGAATCTCAAGGCGTTTCAAGAATCCCACTACTTCATGTGGCTATTCACAAGCTGTGGTCAGAGGCTGACCTATTAAGGGACATGGGGTGTCACTTGACACCCCTTAAATCTCTATAAATTTTTATTTATGTGTACAAACAATAAAAACTCTGCAGCATTTCTGGTAAAAACTGGCTACTGAATCCCCCAAAACATGGGTTCGATTCTATCCATGTACCATTTTTCAAATTTTTTTTTGTTAATTAATATTTTGACCCCAGGTAAAATAATTTATGGGTCCGCCCCTGGCTGTGGTATAGTTGAGTATTTACTCTTCTCGGTAAAGTAGTGTAAAAAAAAAAATAAAAAAACAAAAACAAAAAAAAAGTAAGACAAAAGCCAACCTCTAAATAAGTATAACTTGCAAATCGACTTCTAATAAAAGTTTAACTAGTAAAAAATATTTTTTGGAGAAAGATCGTATTTCTTTTACTTGAAATTTCTTTTGATGTATGTGAACAAATCTTTTTTTGATATAGTGAAGAAAAATTTTCTGACTAAAACTTTTATCTGTTTTGAAAAACATGGATTTGGGCTTCATTCTTCACATAACTTTACGAGAAGAATTGGGCCTATCCATAACATGAAAATAAAAACTAAATGAGTGTGTGGAATGTTTGAACAAAAAAAAAAAAAAATAGTGTGTGGAATGAGTGTGTTTTAAGCTTTTAGCTGATCAGAATACCTAGGCCAAATTTTAATCACAACTCATGTTAGAAGATGGACTTAATCAGAAACTGGAGTGTGCTGTAAAATTTTTTCTTATTAAGTCAATAAGATATAAATACAAAAAAGCTTTTATAAATTTTTTTATAATTGTATTCATATATTATTTTATGTTTCTTAGTTGCATAGTTCATCACCAATAAAATTAGATTGAATGAAATGTTCGTATTAATTTTTACAAGTTTTTGTGAAAAAGATAAAAATTTATAAATACTAGAAAATATATTTGTTTTTTCTGTATAGAAATTTTTTTCTTCTATATACACATATATATATATATATTTATAAATAAATTTATTCTATTTGTTTCTTGAAAAATAGTTAATATTATTTTTTAAAAAAATTGTTAATTATTAAGAGGAATAAATGGAAATTTTTTATATAAATAGACAAAAATGATCAGAATTTTTTAACCTATTTTATTATTTTAGTTGTAAAAATATTTTCATATTATTTTTTATTAGAAATTATTTATAGTAATTTATTAAAACAATAGATCTGCGGTATATATATATATGCAAAACTCTAATTCTATGAGTTGACGATAAGATGTTTTCTTACATTGTCATTAGACTCAGCAGAAACTAAATATGTGATATCCAACTTAGTAAAAATTATAGATGTGACATCTGATTCAATATAATTTACTAATATTGTTTCAGTTAATATTGATTTTGGCTTAAGTTCAATATTTACTTTACGTAATTTATTTAAATATAGAAGTTTGTTGATATCTATATCGGCAAAAATTGATGTATGAAAATGTACGATAATTTTTTTAATTTGAAATAGATTTTTTCTGATAATCATGTAGTACTTTATGATGAACTGTATTTTTAAGTCTTATTTTGCATTATCAAAATTGTCTTTTTGAAAATAAAAAAGTGTAATGAATGAACGGACCACCATCGAGTCAGGTGTTCTTTTTTATCAATGGATCGAATATGTTTAGATTTAGGCTCATGAAATTTGTCTGATTTAAATTCTTTTTTCAAAAACAAACTTGCGTCAAATTCTGGGTGCGATTCATCCGAGATGTGTCAAGAGAAGTTATAGTAACTCATATGAAAGTCACCCACTCAAGAAATGGAGTGGTGCGTGAGGAACGTCAGATCTCTTTTTCTCCGCCCCAGGAGGACTGGGTTCGTTTGAATACTGATGGAGCTTCAAAGGTAAACAGGGGCCTAGCAACTGCAGGTGGTGTGCTTCGTGATGCTAGAGGTCGGTGGTTAGGCGGGTTCTGTTTTAACATTGGTATGTGTTCGGCAGTGCTTGCATGGGGAGTATACTATGGCCTATGCATTGCTTGGGATAAGCGAATATCCAGATTAGAGCTTCATGTGGACTCGACTCTGATTGTTGGGTTCCTCATGTCAGGGATAAGTGATACTCATCCCTTGGCATTCCTAGTACGTATGTGTTACGGCTTCATTACAAAGGACTGAACAGTCCGTATTTCTCACACGTATAGGGAAGCTAACCGCCTTGCAAATGGTTTAGTTGTCTATGCCTTTTCTCAGCCTTTAGGAGTTGTTTTATTTGATTCATGTCCTAGCTTTGTTTCTGATATTTTGGATGATGATTCTCGTGGGATTACTCACCCGAGGATGGTTTCGGTTGTAATTTTTTGTTTTTCCTTTTATTTATAAGTTAAGCTTGGGGTACTATCCCGGCAATGTACCAAAAAAAAAAAAACTTGCGTCAAATTCTTGAACGATTCGACGATATGATGACTCCAAGTCTCCAACTATAAAAGAATATAATCAAACGATAAAGATAATTCCAAAGAAGAAACAAACAAAGATGATAACACTCAAGAAGACAAGCCACTACAAACTCAACACCAATAATCATACAAAATAATTTTCTGCAAAAGTTAAATACATAAAATTATGTGCAAAGTTTGGATCGATTAGTAGTATTCAACTAATACTAGACACATAAAAATAAAATAAAGATGTATTAGACACATTAGTTCGACTTGGATTGAGAGTGTAGTTCTTCCAGTTCTAGATCACCCCTTGGAAAATCTAGTTCACATGTGATGGAACACTCAACTGTTAAATCGATCCCATGTGTAAGCATAATTAATTGAAGACTTAGTCTTCTTTATACTAGCTTTTGTTGCATAATCTACTCGCCTTGGGCATATGTGAATGTAACGTGATTTGTGTTAGATTCATAAGGAACGAAATAAATACTAGTAAATATAAGAGAGTAATCATGGCCAACCTTACTTTGTACCCTACATACGAAAACTATTACACACTGTTTTGAATCCGCCTCATCGTGAATTGTCAAACTTGTATAATTATAGAAGTTGAAAATTGACGAAAACAAAAAAATGGAACAATATGAGATATATAATCGCAATCCTTAGCTTACACGTAAAGGGTCACTTGAGTTTTGAGTAACACGAAATTGCAGAGATCGATGAAATTGTGGGTGTTGGGTTACTTGGAGATCCACTACTATTCTCTGGGACCACCGTCTTCATTCCTAGCGTCACATTTATTTTTGTGTTATATTAATTGCATATAAGCAGTGACCCGTGTCCCTAATCCCTATACTCTTTTTGTTTCTTTCTATTAGGCTATTAACATGATGCGTTTGGTCATAGCACCCTATAATCCTATAGTGGCGAGGACACTGACGACGAGTACCAACGGGAATGTTTTGTAAGTGTAGCTTTGAAGATTCAATGTTTTTAGACTGATCATAAATGAATACCCTAGGATATTATAGTATTGTTTCACATACACTCAAAAAAATACCCTAGGAGTAGTTTATATTGTAAGACTTTAATCATCTGTTTTGGATAATATTTGAAAGTCTCAGATTTGTGGTCCATGTCCTCGTTTGGTATCCGGAACCAGTGGTTAAAAATACCGCATAAAAAATAGTTTTAACTGCACTCATTTTTTATGCTTTGTTTATTTCTCTAAACTCTTACTTGCCATCAATATTTATTTAAAAAAAGTTACCAAGATAGATTGAATAATGATTTTGTACATCATTTTCTTTTCTTTTTCCATCAACAATCATTTAATTTTCGAATCTATTTAGTATTTACACTTATTGTGACCAGGAATTTTTGTTGTACGAAAATGTTCAAGAAACAGAATTAGTACCGAATAAAGTTACCTTAATTACGTCCACGAGAAAAAAATTATTCGCCTCATAACGAAAAAAAGAAGTCGACGATCAGAGTCAAGGGTAAATTTGTAATACTACAAGAAAACTAATGATCGCATAACGTTACTTTATTATATAAAGGCCTCAAAATCATACCATTTTAACGGAAGAAAAAGCTCCCCACGCCCAAAAACAAGAAAAGAAGAAAGAGAGAGAAGAAGAAGAATATTTAGCAACAATGGCGATGGCTTTCAAGATGGTAGAAGAATATATTTTTTTTTTTGACTTTTTTGTATCGCTATGTGAGTTTGATATTAAATATTCCGATGATGATCATATGATTTCGCAGGCGACGACGGGGATGCGTGTGACGGAGGAGTGTACGAGCTCATTCATGGAGATGAAATGGAAGAAAGTGCACAGATACATCGTGTTCAAGATCGACGAGAATTCCCGTAAAGTCACCGTCGATAAAGTCGGCGGCGCCGGAGAAAACTATCAAGATCTCGCCGCTTCATTACCGGTGGACGACTGTCGCTATGCCGTATTTGATTTCGACTTCGTCACCGTCGATAACTGTCGCAAGAGCAAGATCTTCTTCATCTACTGGTTAGTCTTCCCAGCTTCCAAAACTAGGACATTTACCTTTAGACCCTTATAGTTCTTGTCAATAGCAAGGGTAAATTAGGTATTTGATTTTAATAGCGTGATAGCAATGCCAGACAATAATGCTTTTACGTATAGCCCTGGGTTGGGAGTAGGGATACTTTTTCGGATTCGGATCAGCTTTTTGGGGTTTTCGAACTTGAACAATAAGCTCTGTTCATATACACTTTTGAGCCGGATTTGGTTCGGTTTTTTCTAGCTTTGATTCGGATCGGATGTTATGTGTTATTCAATATCACACAAAAAAAAACCAGAAAAAAACTATGTGGAAGTATTTGAATTACCCAAAAAATTAAGTAAAAACTATTCAAAATTTCAGAACTAACAAAAAATTCTGGTATAAAACTACCCAACTTCATAACGATCATTAATATTTTATTAATTTAGAGACTCATAAATTTATATTAAAATTAATTAAATTAAAAAGCATTTTGAGATTGAATAAATTTATTAATTTATCCAAGATTAATTTATAATTTTTTATGTATATAAGTTAAAACCAGGTTTTAACTAGATTCAAATTTTGTTAAATCAAACAAACAAAAATTCATGAATAAATAGATAGATAAAAAACACATTAAATTATACAAAATTATATAATATCGATTAAACTTAATTTTTTATTTTAAATCTTATTACACGTTTCTATCTTAATCTGAACTGAACCCAACAAAAAACTTTCACACCAAACCGACATAAAATTTGGTTTTTAGTTCGGACATATCTCTCAATATCCAAAAAAACAGTTTTACAATTATGCGGGCACATTTGTATGGGCTGAAGGGTAAAATGATATATTTGTTATCGGAATTAGGTCGCCGGAGGCGTCCAGGATAAGGGCAAAGATTTTATACGCGACGTCTAAGGCTGGACTGAGGGGAGTTTTGGAAGGGATTCACTATGAGCTTCAAGCCACCGATCCGACAGAGATGGGGTTCGATATCATCCAAGACCGAGCCAAATAAATTAATCAAAAAGAGTACAAAAAACATTATTTGACTCACTTTGTCGATAATTAACATTGATTAGGTATCAATTAATGTTAATTATTGCTGGTTAGTGCTTACTTTTTCCCTTCAGTCCTACCAGCAGCACCCTTTAATTATGTATGTTAAGGACTGACGTTGCTTTTTGATTTTTGTTGTTATCTCTTTTTGTCGGTTAAGCAAACTTGAAAGGGGAATGAATCTCTCTTAATAGTGACGATAAATCATAAATAAATTACGTATACATCGGACACAGGTCTGGGCATTCGGTTAGTTCGGTTTATTCGGTTCCATTTAAATGGTTTTCGGTTTTTCTGGTTTTGGATAAAAATTTCCGAATGTAACCGAATTATATTTCGGTTCGGAACTCGGTTTATTCGGTTCGGTTTTATCTATTATTTTGTGTTCCGAATAAAACCGAAATTGTTTTATATCTCGGTTAGTTCGGTTAATTTGGTTAAAAATCCTGAATTTTTTTGGTTATTTTCGGTCAATTCGGTTTATTTCGGTTAATTTCGGTTTAATTTTTGGTTTTTTTCGATTGGTTCGGTTAATTTCGGTTTTTTCGAGTTGTTTTGGGTTTTTTTCGGTTAACCGTTCGGTTAGTGTTGCCGAACCGAACCAAACCGATAACCGATTGAATTTCAAAATCATTTCCGATGAATAAAATTTTTGCAGAAACCGAAACCGAAATTTTGGGTTCGGTCGGTTCGTAACCGAATGGTTAGTGCCGTTCGCCCAGCTCTACCAGTGAGCATGTGAGAGGAGTCTGTTTAATTTCAATCTCCAATGATAGTTTATCAATGGTCGGTACAAGACCAAATTCGACCAACTTATGGTGGATAAGAAACTATCATAGCCTAGTCTTAATTCTTTCAAAACAAAACAAAACACGTACGTGACATTGTTTTGTTTTTTTGTGTGCAAAACGTACGTACTTGACCTTTTTTCTTAATATGAAGGGAATAAATAAATTATTGGGATGTTGAAAGCAGAAATTGACAATTGTACTAGTGGGGAAGATGATAACTTCGAACAAATTACGGATGAAGTGATTAGACTGTCTACCTTTCTTCACGACGTCGGCATTGGTCAACTTCTTTCTTAGCTTTTCGTTGTGCCCAAACATATGTGAGTTTTTTGGGTCATGTCTGACGTTTTAAACCTTTTTAAGAGGTTCGAATCATTTATTAACTAAAGCACAAGTCACTTAGCCAATCAAATTCTGCCAAGTGCTTTAGTTAATAAAAGATTAAAAAAAAAATCGTTAGTTTTTTAAGTTTTACACGATCTCTTTTGTCCCCTTTTTATGATTTTTGTTAGCAAAAAAAAATTCGTGAGTAATAAAGAGAAAAATCGTTAGCAATGGGCTTTATGTTTGAAAAAAAGTTTACCTTTACTATTGATCCAAACCCAACTTTATATATTTATTGTCCAAACCCAACTTTATATATTTATTGTCCATTCTAATCACCTTATGACACATGACTTGTGCTTTACAAAAAAAAAACTTAAAAAGCCAATTAATAATTGATTTGTTGATAAAGAAAAAGTAATTGATTTGACACGTACAGTATGAAACCGTGTACAGATTAGGTCTGGGCGTTCGGGTATCCGTTCGGGTTCGGGTCGGATCCATTCGGGTTTTCGGGTTTGAAGATTTAGGACCCATTCGGATATTTTAGAATTTCGGTTCGGGTTCGGGTTCGGTTCGGTTCGGTTCTATTCGGGTTCAGGTCGGGTATCCGAACATTTATAAAAAGAAAATAAAAATTAGTTAAATTTAAATATAAATCAATTAAATTTGACAAATATAACTAAAAATTTCATATATTCTATTTATTTTTGATATTTTAGTTATTTTTATCTAAAAGTAATTCATATATTTGGATTTATAATTATAATTTAGGATAAATAAGCTATATCAAATCTAAATATTATTAATATTTTAGGTATATAATTGTATTTCGGTTATTTCGGATACCCATTCGATTTCTGGTTCGGGTCAGATTCGGGTTCGGGTTCGGGTTTTCGGATATTGAAATTTAGGACCCGTTCGGGTATTTTACGAATTTCGGTTCAGGTTCGATCTACTTTTTCGGTTCGAGTTCGGTTCGGTTTTTCGGATTCGGTTTTTTGGCCCAGGCCTAGTACAGATTGACAGTTTACGTGGAGGAAAAAATATATTAGCTAAAAGGAAACCGTGGAGAAGTTATTAGAAAACAAAATTAATAGTATGCATGTACAGATTGACAGTTTACGTCTTTTCAGATTTAAAAAAGGTAATAACATGAGATGTTAGGAAGAAAAAAAAGTTTTAACTGCTCTCTAAACCATTTCTCACACGATCTCCACCTTTTATGTTAACCGTTTAAGACTAATTTAAATAAATCTTGAAATCAGTTCATCAGCAATTTTTTTTTTACTAGACGATCTTCAGTTTATCGACAAAGAAAAACAACTGATTTTTTTCATCTCTTAAAAAAATTCAATCTCGACATGTTTCTTCATCTCTTCTTTCTTTCTTTTTTTAATGTAGAAACTCGAAACATTTTTTTCGATCAAAAAAAAAAAAAAACTCGAAACATTTTTATCATCCATCACTTGGATTCGTACTTTAAAACTCATTATCAACAAGTTTTTTCAGATCGTATTATTCTGTTCGTCTTTGAACCTCTTTCAAAGCATATTTTGGATTGTTAAAGAGATGGCCAATCAAACTCTGATCTTCCTTTTACGGTGGCTCCGTAAAATCTTCAGAAGCTAAAAGTCGGCGATATCTGTGGAGGAAGCTGAACCATCTCGAGTCCAGCCGGCAGAGTATTTGGAAGACCATCGAGTATTCGACACCAGTCTGGTTTTCTTCCTTTTCATCTCACGCTAACATGTGTCCTCAACGTGGCACTTCTTTATCTAATCTTATCAATAGAGGTATGATCAAGTTGTAACGGTGAAGGATAAGTACTTGGGTTTTCTTCATTGTGTAACCCTTTGGACTTATCAAATGAAATTGTTGCAGGTGCATAACAATTTTATATGAAATTATATTGTAAAATCTGAGTTAAGGATATAATTATAAGCATCAGTCTCTAATTATAAGTTAATTTTTTTTTTTTTTCATCCCATAGGATCCGTACGTAGTACGGGAGGAATTCTAGTATATTATAAAAGAAAACATATGACTTAAATGGTTAATAGTGCTTTTGTGATTTAACCATGATTCGATTGATATATGGTGTGACTCCTAGAGTACCATGTGTTGCTACAAAAAAATGTCCATCATGAATGGACTAAGCATATAAATTTCAAAACAGAAATTTGCATTTCATCTGATATTTGAAGGCGCATATATAAGATATCAACTTCGAAGACTTCTGCTGATGTCCTGACAAAGGTGCTTCTTGTCAAAAAATTTGAGCAAGCTTTAAGCTTTCTCGGAGTAACTAAACACTTTTAGTGTTTGGTGTAGCCTGACATTGCACAAGTTTACTGTGATAAAGTAGCAGATCAGATTGATTATCATCAAGGTGGAGTTTGTTGAATCACGGTGATAAAATTCAATTAAGTTTTAAACTAAACCTAGTTATTTTTTTATTTTTTTTGAACAAAAACTAAACCTAGTTATGTTAATTGAGAAAGCTGGTTTAATAAAAAGGATGAGTTATCAGATCAGTCCAGTCTCAATGAATTGTGGTTAAGCTAAACTAACTTATTATTTGAAATAAGTTGTTTATAAAAGTAGAGCTTGTGTGCTCTCTCTATGATGTCGATGAATTGTAAAATGTACAGAGAGAAAGAGGTAATATTGTTATCCTGGAAACGTTAGTGGATTAATGGAGATCAGATGGAGATTGCCAAGCTGAGACTTGGGATTCTCATTAAAAAATAATCATATGTAATTAGCCCAATTTTTTAGAAAATTTATATTATTTTGAAGCTAGTTTCAACCTTCAGATTATAATTATTTAAATAATTATTATATTAAATTATGTACAGAAATATAAGAGCATGATTATTGGGAGTTCTAGAGAGAGGTTTTAACAAAAATTGAAGCATCACACCAAAAAAAAAACAAAAATTAAAGCATTAAAATAAATTAAAAAGTGTAATGATTATAGAGATAGTTTGTAAAAAAAAAAGTTTTAGAAACTGTCTCTAAACCCATATGAATTTTTATTGGTTGAAAAAAACAAAAATTACTAAATAAAAAAACTAGTTAAATAATATTTCAGAGTTTTTAGTGGGTTATCCCAATAATCATGCTCTAATATAATATGTTGAAAAAATTGAAAATTCTTGCGTGCTCTTTTGAGAACGTGTAGGAGAGAAATGTATCCAAAACTTAATCAATCGTTTTGCTTGTAAAACCGTGAAAGATATCATATATAATATATATATAGTGGACTTTAAAAACTAAAAGAAAATTTTGGTAAGTAAGAAAAAAGACCGCATATTATTTTTGGGACCACACCTACTTTGAGGTGTATATACTGTATATTACGTACTTTCAAGTTTGTTCAAGAAATAAAACGTAAGTGGCTTTTTCAATTTTATTAGTTAGAATCTTTTTTTTTTTTTTTTTGCAATTTGAGAAAATATAATCTGAACAATTCATCATCGGTGGATGCACATGGTAAAGGTCTTCCAGTGTTTCCGCGTCCACTTAAAAGTATTCTGATCAATTCATTGACTCATTGTCGATCCATATTGTTTCTGATTCTTTTAATTTGTGTTTTCTGCAGGTTTTTTACTGCTTATCCCAAGGGAGAATGTTGAATGCGCTTCTATATTTATCGTAGTTGCCATATATGGGCTGTTGTCTCTTGGATATAATCGACGCAAAAGTTTCTTTCACACTAGTAAATCAACCTTTTAATCACTTTTCCAAAAGCAAGGTGATTTTTTCTATTCATGCTAGCTTAGTTTATTGAAATTAAACTTGATTTTGGGATAAGATATATGTGTAGAAAAATCTAGATTTGTATGATAAAAAATCTAGATATTATGATAGAAAAATCTAGGAAGTAAGGAGGTTATGGATAAGATATTTGTGTAGAAAAATCTAGATTTGTATGATAAAAATCTAGATATTATATTAGAAAAATCTAGGAAGTAAGGAGGTTAGGATAAGATATTTTTGTTGAAAAATCTAGATATTATATTAAAAAATTAGAAAATTAAAAAATATCTAGGTTAAGGAGGTTAGAGTAGAAAAATCTAGATTTATGTTGTAAGATCTTTTGGAGGCTATAAATACCTCCTCACCCCTCATTTGTAAGATGTACAAGAAGTTAAAATAATAAAGAGTGTTCATCATAAGTTCTAAAATTTTCTTTAAAAGTTTTTCAAGTATTCTCTAATTGTTCTTCCATATTCATTCACATACTTAGAGGGTTATTCTCTTGGGTTTCTCGGGTATTACGGTCTTGGGCTAGTGCAAAGCACTATCGGTGTTGGTTTCTTTACATGGTATCAGAGCCATTCTAATTTGGTTCTTTTCAAGATCGGAATTTAAAGAGAGCTTGAGTTTATTCTAAGTATGGAGTCAATGGGTCGTGTTGTTGGATTGGGGATGGAGATCTTAAACCAATCTAACTACCGGTTATGGAAGTCATGCATGGAGTCATACTTGGTGAGTGAGGACTTATGGGATGTCGTCGGTGGTAGCAGCACAACACCACCAAGGGGAGATGCTGCAACCGCGGAAGCGACAAAGGAATGGACACGGAAGAATGCCAAGGCGGAGTTTGCATTGAAGAGGTCAATATCCTCGGGAGTATTTGAGCATGTCTCAAGGTGCACATCCGCTAGCTCCATTTGGCAGGCGCTGGATCAGTTGTTCAACAAGAAGAATGAAGCTCGTCTACAGCTGTTAGAGAATGAGTTGGCGAATGCGAAGCAGGGGGAGTCTTCAATCTCAGAGTTCTTCATCAAGGTAAAGAACCTTTGCTCTGAGATTAATACTCTTAACCCTGAGGAATCTATTTCGGAAGCACGGTTAAAGCGGTCTATTATTCGAGGTCTACGGCCCGAGTATACACCGTTTGTGACTTCCGTTCAAGGATGGGCTACACAACCTTCCTTGGAGGAGTTTGAGAACCTGCTAGCTTCGCAAGAATCATTAGCCACACAAATGGCTAGAGTCAAAATCCAAGATGACTCGGGGAGTGCTTTCGTAGCTCGGAGGCAACAGAGCTTCAAAGGCAAACCCAAGTTTGAAGGTCAAAAGAACAATGATGGACGGGAAGGATCTTCTACGGGAGATAAGAAGAGGTTCAAGTGCTACCGGTGTGGAAAGCTTGGACACTTCAAAAAGGACTGCAGAGTCAAGCTGAAGGAAACAAATATGGCAGAATCAAAAGCTCATGCTGAAGACGAAGAATGGGGAAAATGCTTCACGGTGGAGGCTGCATCTTCAGGTACATCCAAAACTAAAAATCTGGGAAATGATTGGATCGTCGACTCTGGTTGTAGCCATCATATTACCGGAGATGATAAGTTATTTTCTAGTCTTCAAAGTCATGACGGGAAAGAAGCCATTATTACCGCGGATAATTCAGTCCACCGGGTTGAGAAGGAAGGGACTGTTGTCATTGAAGGAGATGATGGAAGTCCAATCACTCTCAAGAATGTATATCATGTCCCTGGAGTAAAGAAGAATCTTCTCTCAGTGGTGAATGCGGTAGACTCAGGTAACTACATTTTATTTGGCCCAAAAGATGTTAAATTCTTGAAAAATATTCAGGAATTAAAGGCAGACGTAGTTCACACCGGAGCACGGGTCAAAGATCTTTATGTCTTATCTGCCTCCAACACTTATGTGGAGAAGATGAGCACGAATGATAATGCCTTTATATGGCATGCAAGGCTTGGCATATAAATATGACTAAGCTGAAGGTTATGGTGAATAAAGATCTGGTTAACGGGCTCCCAAAGTTGAAGATTCAGAATGAAGGAATACTCTGTGAAGGTTGTCAATATGGAAAATCACATAGGCTTCCGTTTGACAACTCTACTTCACGATGCAGTGCTCCGTTGGAGAGAGTCCATAGTGACTTGATGGGTCCAACGAGAACATCCTCCTATTCCGGGTTCCGCTACATGTTGTTGTTCGTTGATGACTTCTCACGGTACACTTGGGTATACTTCGTGAAGGAAAAATCAGATGTATTTTCAAGGTTTCAAGAATTCAAGGTCACCGTGGAAGGAGAGTTAGGTCGGAAGATCAAGACTCTAAGGACGGATAATGGAGGGGAGTTTATGTCAAAGGAGTTTCTCTTTTTCTGCCAGAAGCATGGTATCAAGAGAGAATTTACATGTCCATATACACCTCAACAGAATGGAGTAGCAGAAAGGAAGATCAGACATCTAAGCGAGACTTGTAGAAGCTGGCTACATGCGAAGAATTTACCTAAGGCCTTATGGGCGGAAGGTATGAGATGTGCAGCCTATGTCATCAACCGGATGCCGCTTAGTCCAAATAATATGAAGTCTCCGTATGAGATGGTTCACAAGAAGAAGCCAACGGTGAAACATCTCAGGGTATTTGGATCAATCTGCTACGTCCATGTGTTCGATTCTCATAGAACCAAGCTGGAGGCAAAGGCGAAGAAGTGCATCTTTGTCGGCTATGATGAACAAGGAAGGGTTGGAGGTGTATGGATCCAGAGACACACAGGTACATGTATCTCGCGATGTTGTCTTTGATGAAGTTTCTTCCTATTATGGACCTCCTCAAGTCTTGTTTGAGAAAGATGGTACGAGTTCCCTCAAAGGTGATGAACCAGCTGTTCAGATACCAAGTGAAGGTGGAAGTTCTGAACAAGAAACACAAGGTGAAAGGGGGAGCACAAACCAAGAAGAAGATGAGGAAGAAGACCATGGTTCCATGGCTAATCAACGGCCGAAACGGAACATTGTCAAGCCTGCTCGGTTCAGAGATGACAGTTTTGTCACTACTTACTCATGCTATTTTGCAGCTCCATTAGATGAAGAAGAGCCATCATCATATGATGAAGCAAAAGGAGTTAAAGAGTGGGAGACCGCAATGAAGGAGGAGATGGATGCTCTTAAAAAGAATGAAACTTGGGATTTGGTTCCAAAACCCAAGGATGTCCAACCCGTCTCATGCAAGTGGGTGTACCGTATCAAGCGAAGGACAGATGGAAGCATTGATAGATACAAAGGAAGGTTGGTTGCTCGGGGATTCTCCCAGAAGTATGGAGAAGATTATGATGAGACTTTCAGTCCAGTGGCAAAGATGACTACGGTACGTTCACTTCTATCTTTAGCTGCAAGCTTTGGCTGGAAGTTATGGCAGTTAGATGTGAAGAATGCATTTTTATATGGAGAACTCGATAAGGAAATCTATATGGAGCAACCACCTGGTTACACATCAAGAGAGCATCCTGACTATGTGTGCAAGCTAAAGAAGGCTCTATATGGGTTAAAACAAGCTCCAAGAGCCTGGTATGGAAAGCTTGCTCAGTTTCTTCAGTTCTGCGGGTTTGTCCCATCTAATTCTGATCCGAGCTTATTCCTCAAGAAGAATGGAAGAGTCCACGTGGTAGTTCTTCTCTATGTGGATGACTTGATAATCTCCGGGAATGATGAAGCGGAAATCGCTCGTCTACAAGAGGATATGTCAATAAGGTTTGAGATGAAGAAGTTGGGTGAGCTTAACAACTTCCTTGGTTTGGAGGTTGAAAGAGTAAAGGATGGAATATTCATCGGCCAGCAAACTTATGCGAAAAGGATTGTTGAGAAGTTCGGGGTACACGAAGGAAAGACACGTACTACTCCGATGGATGTAAACATTAAGCTGAAGCGCGATGAAGGATCTCTGCTACCCAATCCTCGACCTTATCGATCTCTTGTAGGAAGTCTTCTGTACTTAACCATTACAAGGCCTGACATTTCCTTTGCGGTTGGTCTTGTAAGTCGGTTTATGCAGACACCGAGGAAGCCACATCTAGAAGCAGCAAAGAAGATCTTGAAGTATGTGAAGACAACTCTTGGCATGGGTTTGGTGTATAAGTACAATGCCAAGGTCTATCTCTATGGTTTCACGGATGCAGACTTTGGTGGAGATCTGGATGATCGGAAATCAACTTCGGGCTATGTGTTTCTGTGTGGAGACACAAGTGTTTCATGGTGCAGCAAGAAGCAAGCAACAGTGTCGTTGTCAACCACTGAAGCAGAGTATAAAGCTTCAACACTCGCAGCTCAAGAGTGCATTTGGCTTCGAAGACTACTTGAAGACTTGTTCGAGCCAATCAACAAGCCAGTTACTATCTATGGAGATAATCAGAGTGCTATCAAGCTGGCAAATAATCCGGTGTTCCATGCAAGGACTAAGCATATTGAGTTGGAACATCACTTCATACGGGAGAAGGTGCTTGATGGAACGATTGAAGCTTTGGAGGTTCGAAGTGAAGATAATGTTGCAGATATCTTCACCAAGTCACTGCCAAAAGGCCAGTTTGAACTACTTCGTTCAAAGCTCGGGATGGTTGACAAAATCAAGTTTAAGGGGGAGTATTGAAATTAAACTTGATTTTGGGATAAGATATATGTGTAGAAAAATCTAGATTTGTATGATAAAAATCTAGATATTATGATAGAAAAATCTAGGAAGTAAGGAGGTTATGGATAAGATATTTGTGTAGAAAAATCTAGATTTGTATGATAAAAATCTAGATATTATATTAGAAAAATCTAGGAAGTAAGGAGGTTAGGATAAGATATTTTTGTTGAAAAATCTAGATATTATATTAAAAAATTTAGAAAATAAAAAATATCTAGGTTAAGGAGGTTAGAGTAGAAAAATCTAGATTTATGTTGTAAGATCTTTTGGAGGCTATAAATACCTCCTCATCCCCTCATTTGTAAGATGTACAAGAAGTTAAAATAATAAAGAGTGTTCATCATAAGTTCTAAAATTTTCTTTAAAAGTTTTTCAAGTATTCTCTAATTGTTCTTCCATATTCATTCACATACTTAGAGGGTTATTCTCTTGGGTTTCTTGGGTATTACGGTCTTGGGCTAGTGCAAAGCACTATCGGTGTTGGTTTCTTTACATAGTTTATGGTTTTAGAACATTTTATGATACTAGTTCATATGTTCATACCAATGATATGATATCATATATAATAAATTAACAAAATAATCAATTAAACCATCATACAAGTCATAAAAAATTATAAAAAAAAACGGTCAAAAACTTATCAAAAACGGATAGTCAAAAACAACTTTTATGTCGTTGGAAATTGGTCGGAAAAAAAGTGCTTCTGACCAGATTATGTCAAAAATGGTGGTAGAAACTGGACTATATCTTTTAGGAATATGATTTGTGAGGAACAAGTGTGAAAATTGCTTGAGAAACATATTTTCTTGAAATATTCTAGTTCCTTTTCTTGCTTAGCTTGTATCTTCTCAATCTCTACCATCTTACTATTTGCATTTTTCGGTAGAATAACCACATAAATAAGCCACGAATTATCTATGACTATAGTTTTCGATTATCTGATTTAACTACTCACATAACCACACAATTTCTTGTCAATTCGTGACTGCATAATCATAACTTTGTCACGTTGATTCAATGTGGCTATCTAGCAACAAAATATTTGTGTTAAAACATGACTATTATTTACACATTTTTGTGATTATATTGTGGCTAACTTAGGAAAGGTAACAACTACACCGGTGTAGTTGATTGTGACTACGATTTTATTTATCACGATTAACTTTTTATGATTATTTTGCCATTATATTTTAAAAAATCATGAATTGATTGTGACTATATCAGAAAATTATATTAGTGTTACAATCTACAAATTACAACCAATATAAGGATAATATATATCGATAAAAGTAATTTATCGGAATTTTTATATTTTTGAATAAGTTTATAGAAACTTTTTTCCTTTCATGAATTTTTCTTATGAAAAATGGAACAATAGTTCTTGTAGCTATATCGTAAGCACAAAATTTAAAGCTTCTATTTTCTCTATTGACCAACCGTCTGTGACATAGAGTATACATACCAATCAAATTCGGTTGTTAAAGGTGAGTCGTTTCATCTTGTGTTGTTCATTCAAAACCCAAAACTATAAGAGAAATATATCTATTTATAGCTTTGTCTAATATTGCAAAGCAAATAGAACATTGGTATGGCGATGTCACGGGGAAATGAGCTAGTCAATATATACAGGAATGATTTTGGAGGCGTTGGGGAATAGTTTCGAAACATATGAGAAGTTGAGAACTATCAAGTCTTCATATGACTATAATTTTAGTGAGATACAATCATACTAGTATCTTTCAAAGTAGAGTTTCTTTTCTTTTGTTCCTCCTTTGATATTAGGGAATTTAAAAAAACGACAAAATGGCAGATAAAATCAAAATGGAAAATTGAAAAAACCTTAAACCTTCTACAGACTACAGTCACTGCATACAAAGACTCGTACAATAGTCATGATCAGTCGGACCCGACCCGACTCACAGTGGGTCAATCTGAGTCACCACAACGGTGCTCCGAACCATATGTCTTCCACCGTCAGACCACGTAACCGACCCGAACGCCGCACCTGACTCACCCAACACTAGATTCTTCGTATCCACTGTCACCGTTACAACATAGCTTCGTTTCTTAACGGCCGACGTGAACACCAACCTCGACGGCCTCACTGTCACCGTCACTCCCTTAGGCGATTCTATCCACGCCCTATAAACCGCTGCGGACTGTCCAACGTTCGTCACTGTCCGTACAAGGGTCTTGCTCAAGGAATCTCTATTTGACGTAGCGAACAAGGCAGTGATCGACGGGTAATTCAAATCATCCGGCGACGGTTTCTTCCTTGGACATCTCACCGGCGTTCTAGTGATTACCTGAATCGTTTTGGTCTCGTATCCTATGGAACATAGAAACGCAATATAGTCGTCGTTGGTTATGTCGTAGACAAGACCCGGATCAATCGCTCGACCAAGACTGAGATGACCCGAACCAAAGTCATAAGGCGTCGACTGTTTTCCTGTGGATTCATCGATTAACGAGCGGTTCGAGTTGTCCACAAGACTAGCTGTTGTCATCATGGCGGATCTTATAGCGGCGGGACTCCAATCCGGATGAGCAGATTTAAGCAGAGCTGCAGCTCCACTAACGTGAGGACAAGCCATGGAAGTACCTGAGAGAATGTTGAACTCTGTTTTCCGATGATCAGAAACCATTCCCGTAGGCCCCACGGCATCTGTCCAAGCCGCTAAGATGTTAACTCCCGGAGCAATCAGGTCTGGTTTCAAAATCTCCGGGTTTAAACCATTTGGTCCTCTGCCAGAGAACGAAGCCACAACCGGAGCCGGTTTAACTCCAACCACCGTCCCTTTAAAATCTATTGTAGCTATAGGGTTCGGATTAGTCAAAGCGTACGCTTTGATCCTGTCTCCTGCACTTGCTCCAACGTTGGAAGCAGGGATAAGATGAGCGTCTCCGACCAAGCCTTCGCCGTTCGAGGCGGCGTTAGCAAGTATCATCCCTAC
The DNA here is from genome assembly GCA_010577795.1 of Isatis tinctoria. Taxonomy (NCBI): domain Eukaryota; kingdom Viridiplantae; phylum Streptophyta; class Magnoliopsida; order Brassicales; family Brassicaceae; genus Isatis; species Isatis tinctoria. The sequence goes on along the minus strand of CM021246.1, from coordinate 4,596,244 downwards.
ACCGCCTGCTTTCTTAACCACCATCCCTTTAGCCACTCGAGGATTGCTCCCACGGTCGCATATCACGACTTTACCTCTCACAAGCTTAGGGTCAAGTGATTCCTCCATACATAGTGAAGCAGCTAACGCTCCGGTCTTCCCTGGATAAACCAACGGAAACATCCGGCCATTTAAAGGCACTCCAGAGTAGAGAGAAACACCTCGGAGACGGTGTCCATCCCCGAGAACAACATCCGCCGGAAAATCTCTGTCAATTGTTCCCGCGCCTACTGTGGTTACCCACGGTGCTAGGTTTGTAACCGACATCCCGTTTGGTCCGTCGTTTCCGGCAGAGGAGGAGACGAAGACACCCATCGAAGCAGCACCGTAAGAGCCTATAGCAATGGGATCGAGATAATACGGTGAAGAGATTCCATCTCCTCCTCCAATGGAGATAGAGATAATATCGACTCCGTCAGAGACAGCTGCGTCAAAAGCAGCGAGGATGTCGGAATCGAGACAGCCAGAGTCTTTCCAACATACTTTGTAAGCAGCTATACGTGCCTTAGGGGCTACGCCTTTGGCTACACCAGAGGCGTAACCAGCCATACTAGCCCTAAAGGCTTGACGACCCGCGGCGGTTGAGGCGGTGTGAGTCCCATGTCCGTCGGCGTCACGAGGGGATAGAAACTCGACCGTTTTGTTGATTCCCCCAATCACTGCAGCTTGCTGTCCCTTGGCGAAGAATCTAGCGCCGATGATTTTCCGGTTACAGTTTCTCTTATCAAACCTGGCTCCGGTTTGACAAACGCCTCTCCAGCGTTTCGGAATCGGTCCTAGGTTTATGTCCGAGAAGCTCCTACGCTCCGGCCAGATTCCGGTGTCTAAAACGCCGATGATAACATCAGATCCGTAGTCAGAGTTAGACCAGAGTCCTTTTTGGTTCCGGAGACCTAGGAATTGAGGAGAACGAGTGGTGTGAAGTTCACGGCGGCGATCTTCGAATACGGCGAGAACAGCAGGGTGGTTACGGAGGATCTCAGCGTCGTTGGGAGTAACTGTAGCGGAGAAGCCGTGGAAGACTGTGTCGTATAGATGGAGGATTTGAGGGCTTTCGGTGAACTCCGAACTGTACCAATGGTAATGCGTAGAGAAAACGGATGGTTTCAGTCCACCATCGACGCGGAAAATGAAAGTCTTCTTCTCCGTTAGAAAGGAAGTGATCGGAGAACAGAGAAAGAATAAGAGAAAGAGGAGACTAGTGGAGGAAGCCATCGTTGTGAGTGGAGAGAGTGGAGTGTTGCTTCGGAAAAAAATATAAAGGGAAATAAATAAAAGTTACTTTTTTTGCATTACATTTTTTTAACTGATTAATTGATTTTTAAAATTCGTTAATTATCTATGGATCTTCACGTCGCCTGAATGATTTTTTATTCGGTGAAGTGGAATAATAGTGTGACGAAAGTCATGCACTAACAATTTTTCATCATTTTTTTAACATGAAAAATTTGTAGAATTTAGAGGAAATTTGATTTTTGAAAAAGGTTGATTTGTCGGTTAATTATTGGCTGAATTTAAATAGCTTTAATTACGGTGATTAATGAGAAGGGTGGTTGTGGATATAATTTTGTCGTGGGACAGAACACAGACCCTATGACTCCGCTTTTCTTCCCGCCTCGGGCCCACTCTTGATTGATTGTGTCGAACCTAAACGCAGTCGTTTCGTTCATGCCTTCGTATTGGGAAGCTGCACCCTACCCTCTTTTTCCCCGCGCGGGGCCCAGACTTTGGTTTTTATTTTTATAAATCAAATTTGATTTACGATTGAATCTCGAAACGAGTAGAGAGAGCAAAAAAAATGAAACAGAGCACGAAAGCTAGTGACGGTTAAGTTAACACTGAAAAAGACCAATAAATAGCTATTTACTCGAGTACAACTAGAGAGTCGATGTAATCATGTCTTTTAGCAGAAAACAAAAAAGAAGAAGCACATATATACAGCAATCAGGAGAATATACAAACATGAAAAATCTAATTCGACAATCGTCATTGTTCCCATGGATCGTTGAATCAGGTCAGACAATGCTGAGGAACCATCTTGCCAAGTGCAGAACCGACAACATTCTCACATACCGCAGTGGAAGGACCAACCTCGACTCCCTTATTCTCGAGGTTAATGTCAATTAGCTCAACATTCTTGCACGGAAAGCTCTTGCTACATTGTAGATTCACCGCCACTTTGTTCATCGAAGTTCCATATATGTTCTTTAACCTAAGGTCTTGGATCTGAACGTGAGATTCTCCCTAAAAGAATAAGGAAACACAAGTTATATTTTTCTTTTGTTGTTTCTTGTGGTAAAAGAAAAGAGATATAAGTTTGTTTATTGTGTAGAAAGTTTACCTCTTTTGCATAGGGCGGGTGAGGACAATACTTCTGATCAATATTGATCGGTTTTCCAACATTAATCATCTGAATATTCTCGTACACAAAGTTAGAAACCACGAGTTCCGAAGCCGAAGATTCCCAAGTCTTGATCCGAATACCATCGCTTGTGCCGTTAAAAACCGTGTCTCTTACGGTTAAGCCATTAACGTCCTTCTCGTCTTTGTTCTTCCCTAAGCTTCCGACATTGATCCCATGTCCGGGACCACATGTGACATTACATATATCCATGTTAGTTGTTCCAGAAAGAATCGCAATACAGTCGTCTCCGGTACCAATGTGTGTGTTGGAGATGTGAATGTTGCTAGAGCACTCGAACTTGAGCCCGTCGGTGTTGGGGCTTTCGCAGGGAGCAGTTATAGTGACGCCGGTAATGTTGAAGTGATGGACGGCGTAGAAGTTGAAGTGTCCCATTTTGCTGTTGAGTGATGATGTTATTCCATTGATTCTTGAGTTGTTCACGAATGAAAATCCCATGGTCTATGAAAATAATAATCAAGTTTGTTAAAGGACGATATAGCTAAACTTGATTATAAGATATTAAGATAGAGCTATTATGGGAATATTGCGATGGTTGAATTACATTTTGTTCATTGGATATCACGATTTTTGTAATTAAATAATAATCATATAACGCAATATATTAAAAGACTAAGAAATGGTACCATAGCTAGTTTAGGACAATTGGTGTTTTTGTGGCAGTCATTGAGTGGCCAAGACTCTTTCCCTTGGCCGTCGAGTGTACCGGCACCGGAGATAGAGAGATTGTTATAACGTACCTGAAGTTTATCCACGTGTCCTGCTTAATGTCCCTAGGTTTTGCAGGAGCCAATAAAGTTCCATCGATAATGAATTCAATCTGATTTGTGCATGGCCCTGCGAATTCTACACCACCGAGATAAAATATTCCTTTCGGTACGTAGATTATAGTAGTTCCAGTTTTCCATGCGCATGCGCTTTTCCATATATTCGTGAACGCCTAATATCATATGTGTTAAGAAAAATATTGGTTAACCATTGAACAAAAGTTTCTCAATAATATCTCGGTATCTTCTGTGTTTCTACATCGCTAATGTACATACAATGGCGTTATCAGTTATTCCGTCAGGTTTAGCACCAAATTGCCAGACGTTGAAAACCTTTGGCCTGGCGTTCCCATGGCCCACAACGGCCACGAAGAAAAGAGACAAACACAGAGCCATAATCGCAGAAGCAATACAAACCATCTTCTTAATTTGTTTAGGGTTTATGGAAATTAAAAATAAATGATTTATTTATAGAAGTTTTTGTTAAGACGCAATGAGAAGTTTTGGCCACTACAAAAAAAAAAAAATTTTTTGGCCACTACAAAAAATCTGTTAACAACCAAGATATTTCTTGCAACTATCGTCCACTGGTAGAATTTTCGGGTATAGTCATGAAATAGTCACAGTATCTCCGTGACTTTTTAAAAAAATAAGCCACGATTTTGTCACTTAGAACAATTCGTGACTAGAAAAGCTAAACCGTGGCAAAATCGTGTCAGTTCGTGACCAGAATAGACATGATTATGTCACGAAAGATAACGTGGCAGAGTTTGTCATGTTTTACCACAAATAATTTCGTTACCAACTAGTCACGTTTCTAAAGTGTGACAAAAACGTGGCAATTTAGTCACGAAAAGACACGAAATATTCGTGGCAGTTTGAGTAGTCAAATCAAATAATCGAACCTTTTAGTCACATACATTTCGTGGCTATATTTCGTGGTTAATCCACCAAAAAACGTCCCCTCAGTCATTTTTCTGATAATTCAAATAATGGAGCAGAGAATATATTCGAATTTAGCTGGTCACGGAATTTTTTCGTGGCAAAATCGTGACAGATTATAGTCACGAAATGGTTTCGTGACATTTTCGTGGCTATTATTTTACTCCTATAAAACAAACTTCATTAGTTCGTTGGTGAGTAAATGATATAACATCCAATTCTGTATACCATAAAACACCCAATTCAATTCGTGTCTTGCTTTTGTTCTTCTCACATTTTCTCCTTTCATACTTCCTTTTTCATCTTTCATCATATCTTACATCTTTCAACTCTCATATTTCTCCTTTTTTTTTTACAATGTCTCATTTTTTTTCAATCAAGAGAATGGATGGATAGGCATTTTGATCCTATAAAAATTTGTGAGTCAGATGAATTTATGGAGGGAATTGGTGTATTTCTGGCATTTGCTTGTAATCAAGCATCTTACAGAGAACAAAAAACTATATTGTGTCCTTGTGCGCGATGCAAAAACCGAAAGCCGCGTGATGCAAAAACCATATCTCGTCATCTATTTCAAGTCGGGTTCAAGGGAATATGTTTGGTCGAGCCATGGAGAAAATTATTACAATGTTGGTGAATCCTCGAGGGCAACCGGTGAAGAAGCAACGTGGGATCATCAAGGTATAAATTTTCAAGTTCCGATTGATACATATGGGAATTTTCCAAACACAATTTTCAATGTTGGAGAATATGTGCCAAATGTGACGGAAGAAACCAATGAAGAGCCATATCAAGATAGTGTTTTCCAAGCTTTTGAAGCCGCTAATCAACCTCTTTACGACGGGTGTGCCGGAGGAATTTCTCAATTATATTTGGCTTCACGTATGATGAAAGCAAAAACCGATCACAACATGGCGGAGGCATGTGTGGATGAGATATCACGGACTTTCAAAGAAGTTCTACCAAAGCCAAATAAAGCTCCTTCATCATACTATGAGACAAAGAAGTTGACAAGATCGCTTGGGCTCCCTGTTGTTAAGATCGATATTTGTGAGGATAATTGCATGCTCTTTTGGAAGGAAGATCAACAGCTTTTGGTTTATCGGTTTTGTGGTAAAGACAGATACCATACCAAACAATGGGACGGGGAAACATCGACCTAAACAACAGATGTTTTATATGCCGATTACAGAGCGGTAAAAACGGCTATACCAATTACAGACGACTGCATCCCATATACGATGGCACGCTGAGCACGTGTCTCCCGAAGGAGAAATGCATTACCCGTCAGACGGAGCAGCATGAAAGCATTTTAATGAGGTATATCCTGATTTCGCTGATGAAAGTCGCAATATTTATCTAGGCTTATCAACATATGGATTTAATCATGTTTGTATGAATGAGGAGGCACACTCGGTTTGGCCTGTGATCGTAACTCCTTATAATTTGCCTCCTGGGATGTGTATGAAAAGAGAGTATTTTTTTCTCTCGGTACTAGTTCTCGGGCCAAAACATCCAAAGAAAAGTCTAGATACCTATCTGCAACCGTTGATTGAAGAATTGCAGAATTTGTGGAGAGAAGGTGTACAAGCGTATGATATATCGAGAAAACATATATTCACGATGCGAGCTGTATTGATGTGGACCATTAGCGACTTTCCGGCGTATGCCATGCTGTCTGGTTAGATGACACATGGTCGTTTAACATGCCCATATTGTCTAGATGAGACAAAGGCGTTTTGGTTGCAAAATGGAAGGAAACATAGTTGGTTTGATTGCCATCAAATGTTTTTGCGAGACAATCATCCATCCAGGCGAAATGTTCAAGCTTTTCGGTGAGGCAAGTCAGTAACAGATGCACCTCCACCGTGGTTGAATGGAGAGGAAATTCTCTACGAAAGAATAAACAACATTGTTGTGCGGTTCAGGACAGTTGATTGTGGAGGAAATGGACACGAGAAGCCTGCCCGCACTATATCTGGCTATGGGAAAGATCATAACTCGGTGAAGAAGAGTATTTTCTGGGAGCTACCGTATTAGGAAAATCTTCTTCTTCGACACAATCTTGACTTTATGCACGTTGAGAAAAAATTTCTTTGATAATCTCATCAACACAATGTTGAATGTTGCGGAAAAGACGAAAGATAACATTAAATCGAGGATGGATCTCCCAGCTCTATGTAGAAGACAAGCTTTACATCTTAACGAAGATGGAACGATGCCTGTGCTGATATTTAGGTTGTCAAATGAAGGAAAAAGACAATTCCTCCTATGGCTGAAAAATGATATCAAATTCCCTGATGGGTACTCTTCAAAGTTCAGTTGCTGTGTTGATGAAACCAATTGGAAGTTAGCAGGACTGAAAAGTCACGATTGTCATGTTATTATGCAGCAACTTCTCACATTTGCATTTTTGGAACTCCTTCCACGAAATGTTCATACAGCTATTTCAGGTAACTAACTAATAATTTGTAATAATTTATAATTATTTTAATGTTATTAATATTATTAATATTTTTCATAACCACTGCTAATGATTGATATTTGTATGTGTGCAGAAATTTCTCTATTCTTTCGTGATATCTCTGCAAAGATTCTAAAAAACGAAGATGTTGCTCTTTTGAAAGAAAATGTTGTGGTGAAGCTTTGTAATTTGGAGAAGACATTTCCTCCATCGTTCTTTGATGTTATGGAACATCTTCCTGTGCACCTGCCTGATGAAGCGGTGTTAGGTGGTCCAGTCCAATATAGGTGGATGTATCCGTTCGAGAAATACATGTATCATCTGAACAAGAAATGTAAAAACAAGGCACGGATTGCGGGGTCTATTGTTGCCCAATGTTTGAATGAGGAGATTTCAAATGAATCTGCAAATTATTTTGGACATCCCGAAGTTATAGAAGATGCTCCACCAAGGTCTTCATCTTCAGTTCATTTCATTCCTCCAGGAGATGCCGGCTACACAGCCTCAGCCCAACCTTCCGCTGAAACCTCTGACCGTCGTCGCCCACGACTTCCGGAGTAAAATCTACCGTGTAAATACTCTTCACCTTAGGATTGTATTAAGTGTTTCGTTACGATGTCTCAAAACGAGCAAGAGTTGTTCTATGATGTCTCAAATTACAAATCAACTAGATTTTTGATATATGATGCGTTTGTCTAGTCTTGGAACTCTTCTTAACGTTTGAGTACCTTCTCTGACTTTTTGTTATGGACGATAGGATTAAATGTTTTGTCTTACACAAGCACGATATCATGTTGAAGCAAAAGACAGATTGAATCATATTAAAGAGCTTTCGCTTATTTTCATTAAGCTTGATCTCTGAGAAGAACATTTCGATTCTTTCTTTTATGTTTGCAGATATGCAACAACAAAGGCCACCAAGATCTTCAGGTTCAGCTCATTCCGCTCCTCCAGGAGCTGTTGGCTCCACCAGTGCAACTTCAGCGGCGAACAACTATGTCCGCAGAACAGAAGATGCCTTATTGCATGCTATCTCTAGAGAAAGCCAGCCACACCTCCATCCAAGGAAACTTAACGGTGCATTATGGTAAGTTAGAGTGGTGTTTCTGTGTATTTGGTATGTTAGAATTGTGTCTAATTGTACTTTTTTTTATCTCATGTAGACCCTTCCGTCCATGCTTTCATCCGAACAACATGGCAAGGGTTCTACATGGGACCATGGTCAAGTTGGAAGTTTGTTCCTCAAGAGAGGAAAGATAAGTGGTGGCAAACTTTCATTGTAAGTGTTCTCACCTCTCGCTTAACTACTCTTTATATTCAACCGAACTGAGTTACTTCAAAATACTAATGTTTTGTTGTTTTGTTGTAGCAAAACTACTATTGGGAAGACCAATTTCACAACATGGTCTACAACCGTTGGAAGGTCCATACCCCAACAACAATATGCCAGCGTATCAGCAAGAAAAAGAGGGAAGGTAAGAAGCCTAAATACATTAGTGATGATGATTGGACTTACCTTCTTGAGAATTGGGCAACAACATCAGCTGTTAAGAAGAGCAAGTCAGCTGCTAAGTCCCGTACATCTGTTCCTCCTGGCAAACAGATGCACAAGCATTGTGCAGGTCCTCAAAATTTTGCAAAGATTGAGTATGATATGGTAATAGCTCTCCTTGTTGTTCTATCTTCGTATTTATTTTATCATATTCATACTTATTAACTTTGTTTTTTGTAGATGGTTGAGTCTGGTTTGGATGAACCACCACCTTTCACAGACCTTGTGCGGAGGACACACACACGCAAAGATGGGACTTTCATCGATGAAAAAGCTGAGTCCATTGTACTTGAAGTCAAGGAAGCAGTTGGACAGATCATACAAGAAGATGGATCTCCGAATGGCCAAGTCCAACTGCCTCAAATGCTGCTACTCCTCAGATTTTATTGGACCAAGAGTATCTAAAGGTATTGTAATTATATAAACTCTTATTACGTTTCTAGTTACTATCTCCATTTTGTTAGGCTTTCTTAGAACATAGTTTGTAGCTTTACATCTTAGTGTTTCATATAATTTTTACATCTTAGAACATAGTTTTGTTAGGCTTTCTTATTACAGACCTTGATGCTCTATGCTCTATTGTTTTTTTTTTGTTACAGCGTGGTAAATCATCCAAAGGAAATATATATGGAATTGGAAGCGTTCAATATCGGGATTATGATCCACCCGAGACAGTCCCAGCTTCTCTAAAGCGAAACCTTGACATGGAGCTGAGGATGTCCCATATTGAGGTGAACTCTGAAGCTCTCAAGGATGACATGACCACACTCAAAGAAGACATGATGGTTTTAAAGAATGACTTCAAGGAAGAGATGGCTACAACACGGACTCAGCTAGATGTCATTCTACAAACTCTAGGTAATCTTGCCACTCACCATCAGGTAAATCGTACTCAACCCAATACTTCTGGTGATGCGGCTCCACTTGCGACTTAGAGTGGTGTGTCGACCATGTTGATGATTTGTGAGTTGAGAGTTTTAAATATCTGCTTTTTTTGTATGTTCGGTCATTATATATGACTTTTGTAAAAATTAGAAACTCTTTTGTATGTTTTTGGATCTATGGTATGCTTTGAGTATTGAATATTTTAGTTAATGAAATGTAGTTTCAATTTTATGTTTTTTTGATGTTTCGTCTTTTTCTTTTAAACATATTTAAGATTAGCCACCTTAATAAACATGGCCAAATTATTAAGAAAACCACGTTTACGATCGTGGCAAAAAAAACAAATTTAGTGTATTAGGAAGCCACGAAAATGTCACAAACAAATGGTGACATGATAAGGCACGATAAATAAAGTGACTAAATCGTGACAAAACTAGACACGAAACTGTCGTGACCAATTCGTGACTATTTAGACACGAAAAGTCACGGAACTCTGTTGGTCACGATCGTATAGCCACGTTTTCTTTTCGTGACATTTCGTGGCTATAACATCATATAGTCACGAAATTTGGGCCATTGTCACGTAAAATTTCATGGCTATAGCTCAATTTTTTTACTAGTGGTCTAATTTTCCTAACTATTTTAGCAATAACTATGTATAATATCAAACTATTTTTGTAGCTTTGAGGTAAATATGGTCGAAACATAGTTATTTGTGGCGATCTGTGACTACTATAGACTTAGACACGACTATATTGGTAGCTTACATCCACGAATATCAAAACCCATATTTATAATTATGAGTGCCACAACTAACCACAACCCAATCTACTTATAGCATATATATATTGTATCCAGAGCCGTGCCTCATGAGTAATAAAAAAAACATTTGTCTCAAGCCCCCAAATAAATCTAATTTTTAGGGCCCCCAATTTTTGAAAACATAGTGTATTATGAATAGTTTTGTAAAGCTTATCAATTTTCAATACTGTATTATGATCCAAGATTTTGTTTTTTTGGTAAATAGTTATGATCCAAGATTAGTTAATGTATTGTGTTTTTTTTTTTTCAAAGAGCTTTAAAAAATAGAAATTTGTATCTCAAGTTGGAAAAAAATCATAATAAGTTTGGTGAGTTTTCTATAAATAAATTTCCTAGATTGATTTTCTAAAGAAACATAAAACAAAAGTTCTAATTAAATTTAAATTCACTTTTTTTAATTCACCCACACATCATCTTTGTCAAATGATTTCCATCTTCGACTTTGCTCTTTTTTACTATCTAAATTATATCTTACTTTTTTCAGTGTTATATAATTTCAAAACTATACTAACTATATTTATATTTATTTTATTAAAAAATTCCCAATTTTTAAATTCGCCTTAAGCCCCTAAAAACCTTCGCACGGCACTGATTGTATCGTAGCTTTAAAGACTCAATTTGCCACAACGAAATATGTGTTTATGATAGCCACAATTTAATTACCAGCAATCCATTGTTTTTTTTTGTCCAAATAGTTACAAATTTAATTGCGTCCATTACCATTTGTAAACAAAAAGCTACAAACTCTTTGTGGCTAATAGCTATAAGTTGTTAAAATTTTAGCTACAAATAGTTATTTATATAACAGCTACAAATGACTATTCAACTCAATTGGATATCAAATATTGTGTGAGAGCCGAAACTCACACTGTCAAAATATATAAATTATGGAGATCCGAAAATTCTATTTCATAAGAACTAAAGGACTGAAAAAGTTAAAAGATGAAAAAATAATTTTATTAGATATTTTTCTGAAGTACAAGAATATTCGTGAATGCTTAATGTCTTATGTCACAAAAGCTCTTTCACTTGAATTGTGATGATCTGAAAGTGAATACAGAGAGGTATATTTATACTAGAGAGTCTAGGGTCTCAAAGATCAATCTAAGCAATGTGGGACGTTGCAAAATCCCTTCCCAGCCGCCGACTTGGCCTAATGGGCGACGGCCCATCTATCCTCTTCCTTCCAATCCGGCCCGCTTGTCTTGATTCGGCCCAACTTGTCTTTTTGCCTCCTTATTCGACTTCCTTGGGTTAAGGCCTTGATTCCATTTTATTTTAAGTAAACTCCTCGATGTTTTTAGATGTTCAGAACGGCATGGAGTTTCTCGTAAATGGCACGACGTTTTCAGAAGAACGGCACGATGTTTTCGGGAAGGACAAAGCCGTGGCCCGATGGTCGGAAAAGAGCAGTTTAAGGCCAGCCCTGGAAGATATGATCCGGCTGAGTCGTGGTCAACGTCCTAGCCTGGTAAGAGATTTCGGCTGAGAGGATATGCAGAGACTCGATTTGAGAGGCCTGTATAAAGTTTGGTTCATCAGCCGGGCCGAGTGCCAGGAACTCAACCCGGCAGAGTAAGTAGCCGTGAAGGAAAAGGCGGCTGGCAGTGCAGCGCGGGCGTTTGGTCTCATTTCTAGGGCTTGTGGCCGGGACATGAGACGTTCTTCTGTAATTTCGGCTTTTTGTCTTATCAATCTCCGAGGAGGGGATTTTGACCTCAACAAATTGAAACCAAACTAAAATAATAAGAAAATTATACAATAGAAAAATAACCATTACAATTCAAAAGATCATATGAGCTCTGAGATGAAAAAGACATTTAAAAATGTTCTTCAATTATATATTAAAAAAAAATCTAATATAATATTCTTCAATTACAAAAAACATCTAATGCTGTTAAAGTTTAATTAGTATCTTTTACTGCAATAAAACCAAGCAAAATAAAAAAGTTACCAAGAAAAATTGTTTATTTTATCAGACTAATATTGGTTATGTTAATTCTAAAACAAGGTAAAATATAAAAGTTACCACAAAACTAGTCCATCACGTGTTCTTTTCTTTCCTGTGCATTCAAAATTTCCACTATGGTCCCTAAATTTTATTTGATACATTGCCACTACGCCTTTCCGGATGCAATCGTTAATGTCAAACCTAGAAAAAGAAATACAACTATTTGAATTAGACAGCAGTAACCAAAAAAAGTAATAACAGCCATATGTTAGAGCCTCAGACACTCAAACATGCATATTCTTATATTAGGAAGTAGTTTTTAGGTGAACTCACCTTAAACTTCCATTAATCCCTCGTGCATGAAGAAGGAGTATGTTATGTCTCTCCAGCGTACTCATAACTGCCGCTAAGTTAGGACGTGGAAGCAGCTGATCTCGTTTCTCCACGAGAAATACGAGATTGACGCCTTTGGATAGATCTTCCTGATGAAGAAGCACATAGGAGATTCATCTGCAATTGAGGTGAAGAGATAAATCCATGTAGAGAAAGCAATGCTGGGTAAATCGATCTAAAGATCTAAAAGTAAATTGGAAGAGAGAATCAACTTATTGTCAACAACAATTCGGATTCAAAAGAGAGACTAGAAGAGTAAATCAGAAGCAAGAATGGAATGAGATAATTGAAGAGAGATTTGAAGGACATAAACGAGTGAGAGAATCGGAGAGGTAAGGGTTTCGGTAGAATAAAAGGTAAGGTTTTTTATTTTTATATTTAAAATAATTTTGTGGTGTAAATTAATTAAGAGCTGCACATTGCTTACCCGTGAAGTATTTTAGCCCGAATTTGGCAAATAAAAGTCATGCAGCGAATTAAAATTTTGTGGTTAAAATTGTGATTTATGGATAGGCACATAAGAGTATGAGACTATTCATTGCTACTCGTGGTTATATTGACCATCTAATTATTGCTTAATTTGATATATTTAATTTAAATCCGATAATAGTATTTTCATTCTAATAAAAAATTTAAAAGATTATATAGTTAATTTATTAAAATTTCTGATTAGATTTTTTGATATATAAATAAAGCAGTTGAATTATTCAAAATGATGAAAATGATGTTGTAGAATATTGTTTATTAGAAATATTGAATTATACAATATTGTCAGTCCGAATATGAATTTGAATCTGAATCTGAATGTTCACGGTATTGATCATCTAGATTATATTCAAAAACATATTCATCATCTGCATTAACCACTAGTGCATATTCATAATCTGAAACATATTTGACTACATATGTTTTGAGTCTTTTGACTCACATAATATAAGTAAGTGGTATCAGGTGGTCAATAATGTGGTTTTGTACTGCTATTTGAAAAACTTGATGAGTTTCAAAAAAACCTCTCGGCATAAGCATTTTTTATTGTCTACCAATCTTTTCTGGCTGGTAGGAGTTAAGAATAAGAAATATAATATACTCGACCACTTTTTTTTTCCGGCAAATAAGATACTATATTATGAATAATGAGTAATCAAGTCAGCATTACAAGATGATAGTAACCAATTAGGAAAGTAAGAAGAGCTAAAACAGAACAAAGATAAGCTAGTCTGGTAAGTCGCTAAAAGATGTGCAGGGACATTTGCTTGTCGGGGAACAAATTGGAAACTAATATCATCGAAGCTTGATCGCAGAAGTTGAATGTCTTGGCATATAGCTCGGATACGCCAATCCTCCTGTTGTCCATTTAGAACTCGAACAAGTATCTGGCAGTCACCCTCGAAAATGATCTTACGGAAACCCACGAACCGAGAATAAAAAAGAGCATGATGAAGAGCCTTAGCTTCAGCTAACAAAGCTGATGAGGCGGGACCAAGAGGTGAGGAAGCCCAGTAAATACAAACGCCATTTTGATCTCTAAAACAGAGCCATGCCGTTGAATTCTGTGAAGATTGATGATATGCCGCATCAAAATTACATTCGATGGTTTCAAGGGGGGGAGGCTGCCATGATGTAATGGATTGGGTGGAAGAAGACCGAAGCGTATGACTATTTGTTTCATTAGCCGATAACCAAAGTCGAATATCTGAGATTGCCATCTGAAGATCTAAATCATGATCAAGGGAGCGTTGACTGAAGATGAAGTTATTTCGGGACTTCCAAATTCTCCAAAGAATCCAAAAAGGAAGAAGACGTTGTTCTTCTGTCATTTGTCCAGAAAAAAGACAAAAGACCTGCTATGTTTTCTTCAAGATCTGATGAAATCTCAGATAACACCGGGTGAGGTAAAGATGCAGCATGAGCATCCCATAATTGTTTAGAATGTGTACAAAGGAAGAAAAGGTGATTGATACTCTCATCCTCTAAACCACAGCGAGAGCAAGTAGTATTGATGTTAAGTCTTCATGAACGGAGGCGAGTGGTAGTTGGAATAGCTTGAGACAATATGCGCCAAAGAAAATGAAGGAGCTTTGGAGTGACTTGAAGACGCCAAATTTGGTCTTTCAAATGGAAATCGCCATGAGCATGCAGAGCAGTGTTTGCAATAGGATCAAGAGATCTGGAAAAATAATATCCAGAGCGAACATAATAGTGGCCATGGGATGTAAAAGGCCAGAACAACTCATCTTGATTTCTGAAATGGGATAAATGAATGGATTTAACCAGGACCCGATCATGGGGTGTAAATGTTGTTGGAGGGCATCATCATTCCAAGTTCTGAGAGAACCTGCCGAAATAATTAAGTCAGACACTTTGAGTGATGGAGAAGACGTAGGAGAGCTTGAAGCCGGACAAGGGGCGAGTGAGGGATCCAATTATCAGAAAACACCTTGATCTGATCTCCCGACCCAACATGATGAGAAATTCCTTGATTTAGTAAATTTATACCATGGAGAATGGACTTCCAGGCATAAGATTGGCGTTGTTGAGGAGTTGCTTGAAGGACTGAAGATTCACAGTAGTATTTTGCTTTGAAAAAGCGGGCCAGCAAAAAGTTTGGATGTTGTAAGAGGCGCGAGGCTTGTTTTGCTAGAAGTGCATCATTAAATTTTTCCAGATCTTTAAAGCCAAGACCACCATCCTTTTTATGATGTTACAGTTTAGACCAAGCCACCCATGGGATACCACGGGAATCACTAGTCTTTGCCCACCAAAACTGTCTCAATATTGAAGTAATTTCCTCCACTACTTGACTTGGAATCTTAAAACAGGACATGGAGTACACCGACATTGAGATGGCAACGGATTTGAGCAGTACTTCCTTACCAGCAGGGGAGAGGAATTTTGATTTCCAGGAGGATGTACGTGCTTTCACTTTATCAATAATGTTGTTAAACATGTCTGACTTTTTTCTTCCAAACTGTTCCGGTAGTCATAAGTATTTTCAACCTCCTCCTTGATTCTGAATAACGAGAGTCCTTTTAAGTCGCTCTTGAAGATTTCCATGGATTCTGGAACCAAAAGTAATGGTTGATTTTGATTGGTTTATCTTTTGTCCGGAGCAGTACTCATATAGGTCAAAAATTGACTTCAAATTTCTGCAGTTTCGTTCATTTGCTTGAATGAAGAATAGAGAATCATCTGCAAAGAATAAATGAGATATGGACGGAACTCCATTGCCGATTTTGATGCCCTTTAATCGACCTTTCCTTGTGTTTAAGTCCACTAGATGACTCAAAACATCAGCACAAAGGATGAACAAATATGGGGATAAAGGGTCACCTTGTCTTAATCCGCGTTCGAGGAGAATGTGTCCATGCGGATGACCATTTACAAAGAACAGAATATGAAACATTCGTAACCGTAGCCATAATCCTACCGATCCAAACCGAAGAGAAACTGAAAGCTTGGAGAGTCCTTTCCAAAAAAGTCCATTCAACCCGATCATATGCTTTTGTGATATCCATCTTCACAGCCATATATGTTTGTGATACTCGCTTGCGAGACTTTAGGGAGTGCATCAACTCATTAGCTATTAGGACATTATCTGAGGCCATTCGTCCAGGGATGAATTCTGCTTGTGATTCAGATACGATGCCATTAAGAATACCTTTGAGGCGGAGAACTAGAAGTTTCGATATGATTTTGTATATCACATTACAAAGGCCAGTAGGTTGATAGTCAGCGAGGTTGGATGAAGTAGTAGTCTTTGGGATCATACAAATATTTGTATGATTCAAATTCGGAAGCATAACACCCGAAGTGAAAAACCGCCTAACCTCTTGACAAATGCTTGGACCGATGATATCCCAGCACTGATGGTAGAAACGAGCTGTAAAACCATCTGGACCTGGTCCTTTATCTGCTCCTATAGAACAGACCGCTTGATAGATTTCAGAGTCAGAGAATTCTTTAGTGAGCTCTTCATTCATTGAGGGAGTCACCCTCGGTATGAAATCATCAAAAAATTCCTCTCTGACAATCCGACCAGAAGACGCATAGACTGATGTAAAGTAGTTTTGAGCGTGCTGACCAATTTGTCTCTCCCCGCGGAACACTGTACCATCAGAGTCCTGAATAGAGTGTATATAATTTGAGGCATAAAGCTCCTTTGTGCATGCATGATAAAATGTAGAGTTTCTGTCCCCATGAATCATCCAAGAGTTACGACTTTTTTGATGCCAATAATCTTCCTCTGCTTTGTAAGCGAGACCAATCTGATGTCTTAAAAAAGGAACTTGATCATGAAGAGCCGAAGTTGTTATAGCCATGTCTAAATCTTCTTGTAACTCAGATTTACGACGTGAAGAGTTGTTGTTTGAGATTGTTCGACAACATGATATTGATCTGCGACATTCACGGAGCTGATCCATTATAGTCGATGTTGAAACAAGTGAAGACGAATGCCAACCTCTTTCCACATAACTCTTAAAGTCCGGGAGATCAATCAGGCGTTTATCAAACCTGACTGATGTCTGTGTTGAGAACTTTGATGAACAAGTTGTAGAATAACAGGTCTATGATCAGAGCCACAAAATTGCAGAAAATGCGCCTCTGCTGACGGAAAAGAAGCTTGAAAATCCATATTCACAGCTATTCTATCAAGGCATTCTTCAACTGTGTGGTTATATCTCTCACCAATCCAAGAAAATCTGTTTCCAGAGAACCGTAAATCCGAAAGAGCACAGGAACTGTAAACCCCTTGAAGACCTTTGAAAGTCCAAGAATCACGTAAAGGACCCCCTTTCTTCTCCATATTTAAAAGTAGATCATTAAAGTCACCGACCAATGCCCAAGGACCAGATCGCCTAGAGCCAATATCAATCAATCTATCCCAAAGGAGATGTCTATGTTGTTGTATCGGATGTCCATACACACAAGACAAGTAGAAAGTCATTCCATTAAAACAAACGGATACATTGATAAGCCTTACATCAGCAGAAATAGGAGAAACTGAAATTGAGTGCTTCCATAAAAGGGAAATTCCACCACTTCTACCCAGAGGAGGAATGCTAAGTACATTAGGATAACCTATAGATATAGCTAAGTTTTTGATCATCACGGGACTATTCTTTGTTTCCACCAAGAAAATAATTGCAGGAGAAGATTTCCGGACAATTTGTTTCAACCGTGGTATAGTTCCAAGAGAGAATCTTCATGGAAACATTGGGGGTACCGGGCCCCCCGCGCCTCTGTCTATTGCATTGTAACTTGAGCAGGAGTTTTGAGAATCCACAGATCTCTCTCTCTTCCTGACCGGAGAAGGAAGGTCATCATCAGCCTCTGCATCAACAATGACAATTCCCGTGGTGTTCCGCTTCCTCTTAAGTGCCGGATCCAATTGTGTCATAACTCTCTTAACCGTAGGAGCCTCTGCCACAACTTTCCCTTTGAGAGTACGCAGAGCTTGAAGTCGTTAATACTCAGAAACAGATCCCGAATCAACGTTTGAAGTATCAGCATTCATGGATGGGTCTTCTTCGGGGAGAGATGAATCTTCAACGCTAAGAACCGGTTTTGGAGATCGAACCCGTGAAGGGTTACCCTGTTCAAAAACCGGACCGGGAGTTTTGTTGTGGCCAGCACCACCATCCTGGTCATCAAAATCATCATCGAAAGCATCTGCATCCTCTTCATAATGCAGACGGCAATCTTTCTTCTCATGTGAAAGTAGCCCACAACGTTGGCAGTACTTGCGCAGTCGTTCGAACTTAAAGGAGAGGATCGTGTTTTCGCCAAGAGTGAACTGGAAGTTTCGTTTGAATTGAAGTGGCTTATCAACGTTCCAGAGAAGTTGGAACCTGACAAAATCGACACGAGACGAAGATTCGTCGAAGTCCATGTCGAACACGGGAGCGAGTTTAGATCCGATGAAGTCAATGGTATCTCGAGAAAGGAACTGCAGAGGAATTCCACGGATGTGGATCCAAAAGGGAATGATTTTGGTTGATTCCACAGAGAGGTTCGGGAACCATTTGGTGACAGTGATCATCCATTCCGCAAAAGACCAAGGAGATCTGCGCAACACCATGTTCAGGGCTTACTCAGACTGGAAGATGAATTGAATTTTCTGAGGGGCAATGATCCTTCCTGTGATGGTCCCTCTAGACCCCAAATGCGAGGGATCTGAGTCAGCATTGCTCGAAGATTCTGCTTTTCAGGATTGACCGGAACCACCACCAGCGAGAATCTGTTTGCATTTGCGGCAGTTGCAACCAAAGATTGAGGCAACACCACCGGCGAATCATCGAGACCAAGGTTGATGTTTTGCATTTGTGATCGAATGGTGTTTGTGTTTGCCATTTGAGAGGAGAAAGAGTTGTGTTTGAAGTTTTTTGGTGTAAGATATTCAATGTGAGACGACGGAGGATTAAGTAGTGATGTCCAAGGCGGTTTCAAAATACAGGGTGGGAACAGAGTGGGTTTTAACCAGCAGAAGCCGCAGGACACTAAACTGCAGAGGAGTGGAGACTGCAGAGGGAGACCGGCAAATAACTGCCTAGAACGTGGGGGTAGTGCCGGAGAAAACTGGCCGAAGAGAGGGAAGACCCACTCGCCGGAAATCGCATAGATAATCGCTTCAAGAGATTTTCTTGACCACTTTAGTACGATAACATGAAAGTATTGTAGTTGACGTATGTTTACGCGCAAACATCAACAATACCAGATGGATGTTTTTGTATTCCTTGATCATTGTTGAACCACTGAAATTTGAAAATCATGACTTTTACCCCAACAATATCGGTATATCTATCATGAAAATTTCTTCGATTAGTCCAAAATACTCACTTTCAGTAGTTCCGTGAACACAAATACCATAATTCATTGTCTTCTTATTTTCCATGACTTTGTATATGATATTGGTATTATTTCAAATAATACATAGACCATGACGTGAATTGATGTCTTTGTAGCAGGAACAACAACAAAAAAAAAGGAAACACAAATATATACCGCAATCAGGAAATTATACAAACATGAAAAAATCAAATTCAACAATCGTCACTGTTCCCATGGATCGTTGAATCAATTCAGACAATGCTGAGGAAACATCTTGCCAAGTGCAGAACCGTCAACATTCTCACACACCGCAGTGGATGGACCATCCTCGACTCCGTTATTCTTGAGGTTAATGTCAATTAGCTCAACATTCTTGCACGGAAAGCTCTTGCTACATTGTAGATTCACCGCCACTTTGTTCTTCGACGTTCCATATATGTTCTTTAACTTAAGGTCTTTGATCTGAACGTGAGATTCTCCCTGAAAGAACAATGAAACTCACGTTATATTTTTTTTTTTTGGTAATCATATTTTTCTTTGCTGTTTCTTGTGGTTAAAGAAAAGAGATATAAGTTTGTTTATTATGTAGAAAGATTACCTTTTTTTCACAAGGTGGGTAAGGACAATACTTCTGATCGATGTTGATCGGTTTTCCAACATTAATCATCTGAATATTCTCGTACACAAAGTTAGAAACCACGATTTTCGAAGCTGAAGATTCCCAAGTCTTGATCCGGATACCATCGCTTGTTCCGTTAAAAACTGTGTCTCTTACGGTTAAGCCATTAACGTCCTTCTCGTCTTTATTCTTCCCTAAGCTTCCGACACTGATCCCATGTCCGGGACCACAGTTCACATCAGAAATATCCATGTTAGTGGTTCCGGAAAGAATGGCGATACAGTCATCTCCGGTACCAATGTGTGTGTTGGAGATGTGAATGTTGCTAGAGAACCCGAACTTGAGACCGTCTGTGTTGGGGCTATCGCCTGGAGCCGTTATAGTGACTGCGGTAATGTTGAAGTGATGTACGGAGAAGAAGTTGAAGTGTCCCATTTTGCTGTTGAGTGATGTTATCCCATTGATTCTTGAGTTGTTCACGAATGCGAATCCCATGGTCTATGAACATAATCAAGTTTGTTGAAGGACTATATATAGAAAAACTTGAATATATATATAAGATATTAAGATAGAGCTATGATGTTAATAATAATCATATTAACGCAATATATTAAAAGACTAAGAAATAGTACCATAGCTAGTTTAGGACAATTGGTGTTTTTGTGGCAGTCATTGAGTGGCCAAGACTCTTTCCCTTGGCCGTCGAGTGTGCCCGCACCGGAGACAGAGAGATTGTTAATGTACCTGAAGTTTATCCAAGTTTCATCCTTAATATCCCTAGGATTTGCGGGAGCCAATAGAGTTCCATCGACAACGAATTCAATCTTATTTGTGCATGGCCCTACGAACTCTACACCACCGAGATAGAATGTTCCTCTCGGTACGTAGACTATACTACTTCCACTTTTCCTTCCGCATGCGCTTTTCCATACTTTTGTGAACGCCTAAAATCATGTGTTAAGGAAAATATAGGTTAACTATGAAACAAAAGTTTCTCAATAATATCTCTATATCTTCTGTGTTTCTAATGTACATACATTGGCGTTATCAGTTTTTCCGTCAGCTTTAGCACCATAGCGCCGGACGTTGAAAACCTTTGGCCTGCCGTTCCCATGGCCCGCAACGGCGACGAACAAGAGAGACAAACACAGAGCTTTAAACGCAGAAGCAATACAAACCATCTTCTTAATTTGTTTAGGATATTATGGAAATGACAAAAAATGTTTTATTTATAAACGTTTATGTTAAGATGCATTGAGAAGTTTTGGCCACTACAAAAGAAGTCTGTTAATAGCCAAGATATTTGTTGCAACTATCGTCTAATTTTCATAACTATATTAACAATAACTATGTATAATAACAAACTATTTTCATACGTTTGAGGTAGATATTGTCGAAACATAGTTATTCGTGGCGATCTATGACTACAATAGATACGACTATATTGGTAACTTACTTCCACGAATATCAAAAACCCATATTTGTAATTATGAGTGCCACAACTAGCCACAACCCAATCGGTAGCTCTGTCTACATATAGAAAATTGTAATTGCCACAACAAAATATGCGTCTATGATAGCCACATTTTAATAACTAGCAATCCATGGTTTCTTTTGTCCATATAGTCACAAATTTAATTGTGTCCATTACCACAAATAGACACAAATCATTTATGGCTTTGTAAACAAAAAGCTACAAACTCTATGTAGTTAATAGCTATATGTTGGTAAAATTTTAGCTACAAATAGTTATTCATATAATAGCTGCAAATGACTATTCAACTAAATTGGATATAAAAAAATTGAAATCAAATTAAAAACAATAAAAAATAAAATACAAAGACAATAACAATCATAATTAAAAAGATCATATGAGTTTTAAGATGAAAAAAAATATCTAATGATGTTCTTCGATTACAAAAAACATCTAATCATATTAAAGCTTAATTAGGTCTAATACAACACAAAAAACCCACAGCTACCACCTAATACAGCTGATGGTGTTATTAAACTTACTGACGAAGAGACTGAGGAAGTCCCCCTTTAAGACATAGCGGAGTATTCTCCATCCACCATGGTTGATGATTCTTGCACGAAGAATAGCACCACCAATAATTTCAAACAAGGCTCGTGGGACTTTCGAAACCGCTACACACACGAATACGGATTTAGGTCTCAGAAATTTTCTGCTCTGATATCATGAAAACTTGGAACGCGATATTGTAAACTGACTTCCTCACTGACAAACTTTTCACCTTACAAAGTATATATACACAAATATCCTTTTTCCTAATAATCTACTTCTCTATCTACTCATAACGAGCTCATCATTGATCTGATCACTTATCTCTCTCTGTCTTTTCTCTTGCACGACTTACTTCTCTCTTTTTGCTCCTAAGTGACTTACCTCTCTGTTCAGCTAATTATTTCGACTAAGTCGTCCATTGAGCTATACCTCAATCCATATAAAGAAACTACAAACGACTTCATTCCTTCTCTCAAGATACATAGATAATTCACAAGGCACATCTATAAAACATCAAAAATATTAGGAAAAATGATTCCTAGCTACACGAAGGATAGCCCACTACATGGTTACACATCCGAACGAAATAAATGTTCCGAAAACTACACAGACTCTATGCTTTATATGACAACATATATGAAGTAAATACTGTCATGTGGCCAACATCACGACTTCATATCAGGCAATCGGAATAGTGAAACCGACGAGGAAGTCCGACGACGTACAGTGAAACCGACGAACAGTGAACAGTAAAAAACTAATTTTTTTCCCAAAAAAAAAATCGACCCCTATCATTACATATATCTAAAAAATATCAATTAGATTTTAATAATAAAACTCCTCAATTATAAATCTATAACGAAATTAACCCTTTACCCAAATTTTACAATCATAAGCATGTCCTTTTAAACAAAAACATTTCTTTTAATTTGTAAAAACACAAACTGTAATTCATTTAATTAGTAGATTATAAGATGACATTTCAAATATTTGTTCTCGCATGACCTTTTATCTTAATGCAATCCGACAATGAGATTCAAATACAACACCATTCTATTGATATATCAACCTTGTATATTTGTTTTCATAGTAATGTAAAGTTACGGGATAGCATAATGAGCTGTTGAAAAAACAAAATTTGAATGAGATTTTTAGAAGTATTTCATCAGAAATATAGAAACATGACTCCTTTTTCGACGTATTAAATTTTAAATTTCGATAACGTGAACAGAATATGACACCCAGATGCTGCTCAACAAAAAACTTTACTAAAATGTTTGATTTCAGTTTTAGCTAGAGTATACTATTTCCCCAAATTTTGTCGTTTTATCACTCTTCCAACAAAAATTAAATTAATTTTGTTAATGGCACAAAAAAATATATGGCCAATTTTGTTAAGAAGCCTTTAGTCCCTCTGGTTTTTTAAGTTATTTTTCTCAAAAAAAACGTTATGTTTTTAAAATATAGATTTTTTTAAGTTTTTATGCATTTTTTTTATTATTAGTGAACTTTGAAAAAAATTCTAATTACTACTATTGATTTAAAATCATTGAAAATTGTTAATCACAGAAATTGATACATTTATTGTTAAATATTACTCCCTCTGTTTCATAATAAGTGTTTTTCTAACATTTTTTACACAAATTAAGACAACATATTAAATTTATTTTATACCCCTAATAATAAAGTTGACTCTTAATATTCTTTTTTCTTATTGGTTAATATAAAGGTTAAAGTATGCAATTTATGATTCCAAATTTTCTGTTTTGTTTGAATCAAAATTATTAATGCAGTACTGATTAATATCATAATTCAATACACTGTTATTAATATGTATCATTAAACCAAACCACATTTTAAGTATAAAGACTATATAGCTTGTTGCTAAATGGAAAACCATTTGTAAAATGCGTACTCTTGCACGACCGATGATAGTTTGTGAGCTCGGTTCTGGATTAACAGCTAGCTTTTGGGAAGACAATTGGACAGGACTTGGACCCCTGATTGACGTAACGGGATCGAGAGGTCCACTAATTTCAGGTCTCCCCCATAATGCTTGCGTTTCAGAAGGTCTTACGGAAACTGGTTGGTGGATCACTAATAGTCGAAGCAGAAATCCTATTATTGAGGTGTTAAAGCAGTGTCTGCGTGACCCCCAAGATATAATTTCTTCAGAATCAGATGACATGTACATGTGGAAACCAGGGAATCTTGACGCCTCAGATAAGTTCTCTACCTTCAAAACGTGGAACCAACTACACCCGGTTGAGAATGAAGTGAGTTGGAGTGACAGAGTGTGGTTTCATGGTAGAATCCCTAAGCACGCTTTCCTTACTTGGGTGACAGTTCGTGAAAGACTCCCAACTCGGGATCGGCTACTGGGTTGGGGTTTGGAAGTGTTACCGGGTTGCCTTCTTTGCAATGCAGCTGACGAATCACGCCAACATCTGTTCTTTGATTGTGTTTTCAGTGCAGAGGTCTGGTCTTTTTTCAACTCAAGAGCCAATCTATCCTCTCCTAATGGTTTTGACGAAAAGGTTAGATGGTTAAAAGATCTCTCAACTGATTCCAACATGATTCTGATTTTTCATCTTCTATTTCAAGCCTCAATCTATATGATATGGAAAGAAAGGAATTCCAGGTTGCATTCAGGAACTCATAGATCACCAATTGCTCTGATTGAAGATATCAAACAGACAATTAAACTGAGGCTTGATCCAATCGCAAGAAAGCAAAGAATCCCTCCCTCTGCACCAACTTGTTCACAAATGTGGCTCACCCATTTCTCTTAGCTTTTAATCTTCTTTTCTCCTCTTCTGTTTCTTCTTCGCTGGTTTTGATTCGTGTTTATTTATGTAAAAGACCGGGTTTATTCTGGAAAATTAATATAATTAAAAATTAAAAAAAAAAAAAAAAAAAAAAAAAAAAAAGCTTGTTGCTAAATGAACATCAAAACCTAATTATAACATCTTCGTTTCCCAAAAAAAACTAAGATGTTATATTTTTAGATATATGTAATGATAATGAGTTTTTTAAAAACTAAAATTTTTCCCAAAAAAAAAATCGTCGGTTTCACTGTTCGTCGGTTTCACTGTTCGTCGGTTTCACTGTTCGTCGTCGGACTTCCTCGTCGGTTTCACTGTTCCGACTGCCTGATATGAAGTCGTGATGTTGGCCACATGACAGTATTTACTTCATATATGTTGTCATATAAAACATATAGTCTGTGTAGTTTTCGGAACATTTATTTCGTTTGGATGTGTAGCCATGTAGTAGGCTATCCTTCGTGTAGCTAGGAATCATTTTTCCAAAATATTAAGCTCTTATTTTTCGACCCATTTATCTTTGTGATGATCTAATTTCTCTATAATTGCCGAGTTCTGAATTCAATTATTTCTCTAAATCCAAATTTTATTTTCATTATATGCAAGATAGCTATAATATAAGTTCAATTGAGTTGCAAAAACCGATTTCCTGTTCGAGAGCCATGCAGCTACGTATGAGTTGGCTTATTTTACGAAAATAAACGGAGGGAAATCAAGGTTTTAAGAAAAAAAATATAGTATGGGTAATTTTCGTTTTTTTTTTTTTTTTCTTATAATCAAACCTGATTTACGATTGGATCTCTAAGCAAGCAGAGAGAAAAAATAAAGAGTTGGTTATGGAGAAATGGAAGATCAGCGTGACAAGACCTCAGTGTCAACATGCTCGGAATAAAGCATTGCGATGGATTGAGAGAGAGTATGACGAACAGTTCTCACGTCTCCGGGATTATGCGAATGAGATACGAGAGTCGAATCCAAATTCTTCAGTTGAGGTTGACTGCACCAACAATGATATCTTCAACAGGTTCTATGTTTGTTTCGATGTCCTTAAAAGAACATGGAAAGCTACATGTAGACCTCTTATAGGTGTTGATGGGTGTTTCTTGAAGTCGAAGATGAAAAGTCAGTTGTTGGTTGCTTTGGGGCGGGATGCAGATAATGCAATATATCCAGTTGCTTGGGCTGTAGTACAAGTAGAAAACACAGATAATTGGCTGTGGTTTGTTAGGAAGATCAAGACAGATTTAGAACTGAATGAAGGAGATGGTTTTGTTATGATCTCCGATCGTCAAAAGGTAAGAAAATTCTCGTCCTCTCTAATATGTTATGGTGGTCTTTTGCTTTATCTCCAATGTAATGTTTGTCAATTTTTTTTGTAGGGTTTGATCAGTGCTGTTAGGACAGAATTGCCTAAAATTGAGCACAGAATGTGTGTAAGACACATCTACCAAAACTTGAAGGCAAAGTTTGGAAAGAGACCGGATGAAGAAACTTATTTGGAATCTTGCTTGGAGCTACAACAAGGCTGAGTACAGGGCTAATTTACTGAAGATAAGTCTGGAGGACCCGACTGTGTATGCTGAGTTGAGGAATGCAAGACTCGAGACATGGTGCCGTGCTTCCTACAAGCTTGGATCTTACTGTGAGGATGTGGAGAACAACTCGACAGAGTCTTTCAATAACTCCATTGGTAAAGCCCGAGATAAGCCTATTGTGCCAATGCTAGAGACCATTGCACGCCTTGCAATGGTTCGTATAGCTAAGAGAGACGTCATAGCCATGGACCACGATAGCATTTGCACACCGTATGTGATTGATAAGCTGGCGGAATTGCATAAGGATGCTTCTGAATGCACGGTTAAACCTTCCACCAACATGATGTTTGATTGTATTCACAAAGGGTGTTCGCATAGGGTAAGCTTAGAGAGTAGGAGTTGTAGCTGCAGGAGGTGGGATATCACAGGCATTCCTTGTGAACATGCATATGGAGTGATGCTACGTAGAGGACTTGAAGCTCAAGAATATGTTTGTCAGTGGTTTATGACAGATATGTGGAGGAGGACTTACGAAAATGGCTTGATTCCCATACGAGGGGCGAAGTTTTGGCTACTTGGTGAAGATCCCGTAAATACCACCGGAGGTGCCAGCACAGCCTGGCCGGAAAAAGGCAACAAAGAAAGATAAGAAAAGGAAGAGAGGAATAAATGAGTCTCCCGTGAAGAAGAAAGATAAACTGTTGAAGAGGATCATGCACTGTGGAATTTGTGGTGTAGCTAATCATAACTCTCGGTTTCATAAGAAGACAAAGGTGACAAATGTATGTCTTCTTCCATATGTATGTTTTTCACCCTATTTAGTTCTTCATATTTACTCTTTATTTTTCTGTTTTGTCAGACTACTTTAGGTGAACAATCTTCTCAGGCTGAATCTTCACAAGGGGTTGTCACTCAAGCATAATGAAGATGTGATTTTCAGCTTCTTTTTTTGATGTGCTTTGCAGCTTTTCTTTCGGATGTGATTGCGGCTTCTTTTGGTCTCCTTTAGCTATCGTTTTGGACATCTTTGGTAGCTTTTAGGACAAATATATAGACCATGGTTTGGTTATTGCTGTCAAATTTTCTCTCTATGAACAAGATTTATGTTGTCAATTTAAACTCCATTGTTCTATATGAACACAGTTTCTCCTCCACACTATTTCTCTCTACAAACACAGGTTTCACAGGTTTCAAATGTGTACTCATTTAGAAACACCAAACTCCATAAATCAATTACAAATACTCAAGTTTTACGAAGATCAACAACAAACATACAAGTTCAACCACCACACAAACACTCAATTCATAATCATACTAAAACCAACAATGATCACACAACCTACAAACACAAGAATCATCATTTTTCTCATCTCGGATTTCGCTTCAAGCAACACATCTTCCACTCTTTCAAAAATCTCTTTCTCTAGCTTCATTTGGAGCTTCTCAAACATCTTCTTCTCTGCCTCCAAACGTTCTTGTTCAATTCTTCCTGTTCTTAACATCAATGAATCTACCTCATCTACCAATGCCTCATCAACCCACTTGTAAGTGTGGTTATCATTGACAAGCTACAATCCCAAATTAAGATGAGCATCAAAATCGGGTAAAAAACCAAATGTAATGACTTATAGTTCACTTTACCTTTCGCTCAGCCGCATACCCACAACGATAGTATCGGCGATATGGATTAGCATCAGATTTGGACATTCTTGAGACAATTATTTCTCCACACCAACATCTTCTCGGTATACCCACAACTCTTCCTCTAGCTCGATGTGCCACTCGAAACTCCAGATTCATTGCTCACCATCTTTAACAAATCAACCTCCCAATCTATTTCCAAAATCAGAAGCAAAAATCAGATGACAATTAGTAATTAGGGTTCGTCGGATTTTATAAATCGATTTGGGGTTTTCAGGGTCACACTGGGTTTCTCTCGCGGGTTGGTGGATCGGGTTTATGCGACTGGGCGGGTTTTAAATTCGGTTTGGTTTACGCTTACCGTCTTCCGTTGCTTGGTTATTGTCGAAAACCATTACAATTTGATTTTGTGGGGGAAAAAGTTTCGAACTATTTATCGGTGGGGATAGAGGTTTCGAACTATTAAATTAGGGGGAGATAAGGCGAGGGTGAAACTTTGTGTGGTTCTGTTACTATATGATAGTTCCGAGGTGGAAATAGGTCGTTTTCCCT
Organism: Isatis tinctoria; assembly: GCA_010577795.1. Classification (NCBI taxonomy): domain Eukaryota; kingdom Viridiplantae; phylum Streptophyta; class Magnoliopsida; order Brassicales; family Brassicaceae; genus Isatis; species Isatis tinctoria. The sequence goes on along the minus strand of CM021246.1, from coordinate 4,567,981 downwards.
TCTTTTACTAGTTCCGAGAAATGAATTATTTAACTTCAACTTGTATACTGCAACTTGGGTTTCATTTAAATTTATATGTCACACTTGTATATCTTTTCTTATATTTTTCTTTATGAGACGCACTATCGTATTTGTTTGAGTCCAAGGTTTATAATGAAGCCAAAGCGTCCTTCGTGGAAAGGAAGACCTCAGGTACGTAGTCTTTATATACTTTATCATCATTCCACCAACCACCACAACTAGAAAGAAAGACTTCCCATTGAGGAGAGAGTCGTATTAATATAAGATAATTATGCCTTTTGCTTGTATATAAAAAGGACACCTTCATTTTCTCAGCCTGCAGAACAACCAGCAGTATCTCCTCAACTCCACCTTCACAGGTCAGCTCTTTTCATCTATCTTCGCATGCTTTTATTTACTGTGTTTTCCTTTCAATATTCTCAACCTAAAGAAACACTTTGATGCAAATTATTGACCAAGAACACAAAATACTCTTCATGTCCAGCTGAAGATTGAAATCGGTCCGAGATGATCCAAAAGTTGGAAGCGAAAGGAGTGAAGGGAGAGGGAGCAAGTTGGGAATGGGATGATGGTTCCGATCATGATGATGTAACAAAGATTTATGTACGATATGGTCTTAAAGGCATACGCTATATTTATTTCGACTATGTCAAGAGTGGTCAACTGAAAGAAGGAGCATTCCATGGGCTTTTAAAATCTGGTTGCACACAAATTGTATGTCTTAATTTTCTTTTATATATAATTATCCTTTATTTTAGGTTTTAGCGGATAATCTTAAAACAATTTTTTATTTTTGCAGTTTGAAATTAACCATCTAAAAGATGAGCATCTTGAAGCTGTGGAGGGTTACTATACCGAGTCTGATGGTATTCAAGCACTGCGTTTCAGGACAAATTTCAAGACTTCTGAACTTATGGGATCTGACGACAAGGGTACTAAGTTTTCGCTAGAAGTCAACGGAAAAAAGATCGTTGGGTTTCATGGATCAAGAAATAGTTCAAGACTCAACTCGCTTGGAGCCTATTTCACTTGGATTACTCCTACTAAATTGGAAGCAAAAGGCGGTAAGGGAGGCAAGGAGTGGAATGATGGATACGACCATGACAATTTAACAAAGATACATATTCATGGTGGTGCTGAAGGAATACAGTTCATCAGGTTTAGCTATGTCAAGAATAGACAAGTGGAAGAGGGACCAATCCATGGTTTCGATGGTCAAGGCTTCACACAGACGGTATGTTAGTTAATACTAATCAAACTCAATAAGAATGTGGGTATATTCGACAAAATGTTGTAGTCTTATAATAGCTAATTAAAGACAATGCACTGAAACCGTATGCTAGCTTTTGTAGTGAACTACATCCATTGGTCTTTGTGGGTTCGTTTGGGCCCACCTCCTCACTCATTTTATGCTTATATAATATTAAATGTTGTAGTCTTCATTTTACCATTTTTTGCAGTTTGAGATTAACCATCTCAACAATGAATATTTGGTAACTGTGGACGGTTACTATGACGCTTCATCCGGAGTCATTCAAGGACTGCAGTTCAAAACAAACATCAAGACATTTAAAATGATGGGATATGAAAAGGGCAGAAAGTTTTCAGTGGCAGCGAATGGAAATAAGATCATTGGGTTTCATGGATATTCTGAGACGAGCGGCCTACACTCTCTTGGTGCATATTTCACTACCGACCCTCCTAGTAAACTGGACTGCCTAGGTCTTATCGGACCTTTCTCAGTTTATTGGGATGATGGTTCTAATTACGACGGCATAAGAAAGGTCTTTGTTAATGTTAGCACAAGTCGTTATGTAACCTGCATCAGGTTTGAGTACGAAAACGGGGGAAAATTCGAAAAAGTCCATCGTCGGGATGATGTTCAAGATGAAAAAGAGGTCAGAATTCATTTCCAACTCTAAATATTACTAGACCAAGCTTCAAACTCTAGATATAATCTTCTTTTTTTTTTAATTGTAGTTTGCCCTGGAGTATCCATATGAATTTATCACATCTATGGAGATGTCTATAAAAGGAAATTCGGCGACAGATAAGTGGATTTCGTCATTGAAAATCAAGACATCAAAAGGAAGAAGTTCTCCGACATTTGGAAAGCTACAGTCTACCAAAGTTGTCCTGGAGAAGAAAGATAACGCTCTTGTTGGGTTCTATGGATGGTCTACTTCTACTACTCTTAACGCTCTTGGAGCATATTATCGTCCTTTGCCTCCTCCTTCGAATGCAAAGACACTAAAAGCAGAAGGTGGTGATGGGGGAGTTTCTTGGGACGATGGCGGTAATTTCGACGGTGTTAGGAAGATATTCATAGGACTAAGCCACAACGCTGTAGCTTTTGTCAAGTTTATGTATTACAAAGACGCTCGGATGATCTTCGGAGATGATCATGGGAGCAAGACCCTATTTGAAGACGAAGAGGTCAATAATTTTTTTATTACTTAGTACATTTTCTTGGGATTATTAAAAAACTTTTGAGACTTCGACCCAAGTAATTCCCTAAATATTAAGTCTGGAATTTATTTTTGTCTTGCAGTTCGAGCTGAATTATCCAGATGAATATCTCATATCTGTGGAGGGTGCAAGTAATAGCTCCGGAGTTATAACCATGCTTAGGTTCAAGACTAACAAGCAAACCTCTCCAGCCTTTGGATTCGGTACAACCTCAAGCTTCTTACTCCACGATGATGATCACATTATAGTAGGGTTCCATGGAAGATCTGATAACATGCTCCTTCATCAAATCGGGGTCCATGTCACGCCCATCTCTAATCATATTCATATATAAGCATGGTTTTATCTCAGCATCTTATTCAATGCCCTCCCACTTATCATGTATTCTATTATGTATCATGCAGTAGTTTGGCTTGTCTTTCGAACAACCTCGTGTTTTAAATTAATAAAAAGGCCACAGACCTATAAAATCTCTATTCAGCTAGAACTGTCACAAAGATTATCATTTTTTTTTACAAAAAGTTAAAAGCAATAAATTAAAGTAAAAGAAATCAGCAGAAATTTTACATTGTCATCACTCATCAATTGGAAAAATCGTTAGGTTTTCAAAATGACCGCAGGAAACATGCAAAAAAAATTCAAATGAAATTTCATTTTTTATAACTTAATAACACAGAACACACTAATGTATAATCTTTTCATTTTCGTGGCTCGAACCATTACATCTAACAAATCAATAGAATCATATTTTCGTTGATTTTTTTAAGATGCAGATATGCAAGAATGATCAAGTTTTGTTATTGTTCACTGAACTCCACAGATCATCTTTTGTTGCTTACGACGCATTATCCATCAAATATCGGTTCAAGTTATTAAATTCCGCATTTCCGTGTTTCTAGACTCCTATGATCAGATTTCTAAATGTGTAATAAAAAATTCATGCAATAGAGAAAAATCTAGATGGAAAGAATGTGAGTAAACCTTTTAAATTACCGTATATCAAAATAAGTTATTGAGTCCTGAATGGTATCATACCGCACCGCAATTAACACTAACAAAAATTTCTAAATATACTATATATATTGTTAAAAACCGTACTGTATTTGTATTTCTTATTCTACACCGCTATCTGCTGTTAGCAATCGGACCATTATACAATCATTGAATTCCTTCAATTTTAGTTGTCGATTCTTGATTTGCCATTTTTATTTTTCTTTACCTTCCTCAAGCACACATGGAGTCCATGGTATCAGAAACAAAATAACTGACTAAGAGCACATGACAATAATGGATGATGCAGGTATTTTCTATTATATTATATTTTTTATTTTTCAATTGTTTGTTGTTTGTTTGTTTGTTTTGTAAAGAAACCAAAACCGATAATGCTTTGCACTAGCCCAAAACCGTAATAACCGAGATCCGAGAGAATAAACATCTAACTATGAAAATGAATATGGAAGAACACTTAGAGAATACTTGAAATTTTTTTAAAGAGAATTGTAGAACTTATGATGAACACGCTTTATTATTTCAACTTCTTGTACATGTTGCAAATGAGAGTGTGATGAGGTATTTATAGCCTCCAAAAGATCTTACAACATAAATCTAGATTTTTCTATTCTAACCTCCTTAACTTAGATATTTCTTAATTCTCTAGATTTTTTAATATAATATCTAGATTTTTATCATAAAAATCTAGATTTTTCTACACAAATATCTTATCCTTAACCTCCTTACTTCCTAGATTTTTCTAATATAATATCTCGATTTTTATCATACAAATCTAGAATTTTCTACACAAATATCTTATCCATAACCTCCTTACTTCCTAGATTTTACCATAATATCTAGATTTTTTACCATACAATTCTAGATTTTTCTACACAAATATCTTATCCCAAAATCAAGTTTAATTTCAATACTCCCCCTTAAACTTGATTTTGTCAACCATCCTGAGCTTTGAACGAAGTAGCTCAAACTGGCCTTTTAGCAGTGACTTGGTGAAGATATCTGCAACATTGTCTTCACTTCGAACCTCCAAAGCTTCAATCGTTCCATCAAGGACCTTCTCCCGTATGAAGTGATGTTCCAACTCAATATGCTTAGTTCTTGCATGGAACACCGAATTATTCGCCAGCTTTATAGCACTTTGATTATCTCCATAGATAGCAACTGGCTTGTTGATTGACTAGAACAAGTCTTCAAGGAGTCTTCGAAGCCAAATGCACTCTTGAGCTGCGAGTGTTGAAGCTTTATACTCTGCTTCAGTGGTTGACAGCGACACTGTTTCTTGCTTCTTGCTGCACCATGAAACACTTGTGTCTCCACACATAAACATATAGCCCGAAGTTGATTTCTGATCATCTAGATCTCCACCAAAGTCTGCATCCGTGAAGCCATAGAGAGAGACCTTGGCATTGTACTTATACACCAAACCCATGCCAAGAGTTGTCTTCACATACTTCAAGATCTTCTTCGCTGCTTCTAGATGTGGCTTCCTCGGTGTCTGCATAAACCGACTTACAAGACCAACCGCAAAGGAAATATCAGGTCTTGTAATGGTTAATTACAGAAGACTTCCTACAAGAGATCGATAAGGTCGAGGATTGGGCAGCAGAGATTCTTCATCGCGCTTCAACTTAATGTTTACATCCATTGGAGTAGTACGTGTATTTCCTTCGCGTACCCCGAACTTCTCAACAATCCTTTTCGCATAACTTTGTTGGCCGATGAATATTCCATCCTTTACTCTTTCAACCTCCAAACCAAGGAAGTTGTTAAGCTCACACAACTTCTTCATCTCAAACCTTATTGACATATCCTCTTGTAGATGAGCGATTTCCTCTTCATCATTCCCAGAAATTATTAGGTCATCCACGTAAAGAAGAACTACCACGTGGAGTCTTCTATTCTTCTTGAGGAATAGACTCGGATCAGAATTAGATGAGACAAACCTGCAGAACTGAAGAAACTGAGCAAGCTTTCCATACCAGGCCCTAGGAGCTTGTTTTAACCCATATAGAGCCTTCTTCAGCTTGCACACATAGTCAGGATTCTCCCTTGATATGTAACCAGGTGGTTGCTCCATATATATTTCCTTATCAAGTTCTCCGTATAGAAAGGCATTCTTCACATCTAACTGTCATAACTTCCAGCTAAAGCTTGCAGCTAAAGATAAAAGCGAACGTATCGTAGTCATCTTCGCTACTGGACTGAAAGTCTCATCATAGTCTTCTCCATACTTCTGAGAGAATCCCCGAGCAACCAACCTTCCTTTGTATCTATCAATGCTTCCATCTGTCCTTCGCTTGATACAGTACACCCACTTGCATGAGATGGGTTGGACATCCTTGGGTTTTGGAACCAAATCCCAAGTTTCATTCTTCTTAAGAGCATCCATCTCCTCCTTCATTGCGGTCTCCCACTCTTTAACTCCTTTTGCTTCATCATATGATGATGGCTCTTCTTCATCTAATGGAGCTGCAAAATAGCATGAGTAATAGTGACAAAACTATCATCTCTGAACCGAGCAGGCTTGACAATGTTCCTTTTCGGCCGTTTATTTGCCATGAAACCATGGTCTTCTTCCTCATCTTCTTCTTGGTTAGTGCTCCCCCTTTCACCTTGTGTCTCTTGTTCAGAACTTCCACTTTCTTTTGGTATCAGAACAGCTGGTTCATCGCCTTTGAGGGAACCCGTACCATCTTTCTCAAACAAGACTTGGGGAGCTTCATAATAGGAAGAAACTTCATCAAAGACAACAACATGAGATACAGTGTACCTGTGTGTCTCTGGATCCATACACCTCCAACCCTTCCTTTGCTCATCATAGCCGACAAAGATGCACTTCTTAGCCTTTGCCTCCAGCTCGGTTCTATGAGAATCGAACACATGGACATAGCAGACTGATCCAAATACCATGAGATGTTTTACTGTTGGCTTCTTCCTATGAACCATCTCATACAGAGACTTCATATTATTTGGACTAAGCGGCATCCGGTTGATGACATAGGCTGCACATCTCATACCTTCCGCCCATAAGGCCTTAGGTAAATTCTTTGCATGTAGCTAGCTTCTGCAAGTCTCACTTAGATGTCTGATCTTCCTTTCTGCTACTCCATTTTGTTGAGGTGTATATGAACATGTAAATTCTCTCTTGATACCATGCTTCCGGCAGAAAGAGAGAAACTCCTTTGACATAAACTCCCCTCCATTATCCGTCCTTAGAGTCTTGATCTTCCTACCTAACTCTCCTTCCACGGTGACCTTGAATTCTTGAAACCTTGAAAATACCTCTGATTTTTCCTTCACGAAGTATACCCAAGTGTACCGTGAGAAGTCATCAACGAACAACAACATGTAGTGGAACCCGGAATAGGAGGATGTTCTCGTTGGACCCATCAAGTCATTATGGACCCTCTCCAACGGAGCGCTGCATCGTGAAGTAGAGTTGTCAAATGGAAGCCTATGTGATTTTCCATATTGACAACCTTCACAAAGTATTCTTTCATTCTGAATCTTCAACTTTGGGAGCCCGTTAACCAGATATTTATTCACCATAACCTTCAGCTTAGTCATATTTATATGACCAAGCCTAGCATGCCATATAAAGGCATTATCATTCGTACTCATCTTCTCCACATAAGTGTTGGAGGCAGATAAGACATAAAGATCTTTAACCCGTGCTCCGGTGTGAACTACGTCTGCCTTTAATTCCTGAATATTTTTCAAGAATTTAACATATTTTGGGCCAAATAAAACGTAGTTACCTGAGTCTACTGCATTCACCATTGAGAGAAGATTCTTCCTTACTTCAGGGACATGATATACATTCTTGAGAGTGATTGGACTTCCATCATCTCCTTCAATGACAACAGTCCCTTCCTTCTCAACCCGGTGGATTGAATTATCCGCGGTAATAATGGCTTCTTTCCCGTCATGACTTTGAAGACTATAAAATAACTTCTCCTCTCCGGTAATATGATGGCTACAACCAGAATCCACGATCCAATCATTTCCCAGATTTTTTGTTTTGGATGTACCTGAAGATGCAGCCTCCACCGTGAAGCATTTTCCCCATTCTTCTTCTTCAGCATGAGCTTTTAATTCCGCAATATTTGTTTCCTTCAGCTTGACTCTACAATCTTTTTTGAAAGACCCATGTTTTCCACACCGGTAGCACTTGAACCGCTTCTTATCTCCCATAGAAGATCCTTCTCGTCCATCATTGTTCTTTGGACCTTCATACTTAGGCTTGCCTTTGAAACTCTGTTGCCACCGAGCTACGAAAGCACTCCCCGAGTCATCTTGGATTTTGACTCCAGCCATTTGTGTGGTTAATGATTCTTGCGAAGCTAGCAAGTTCTCAAACTCCTCCAAGGACGGTTGTGTAGCCCATCCTTGAACGGAAGTCACAAACGGTGTATACTCGGGCCGTAGACCCCGAATAATAGACCGCTTTAACCGAGCTTCCGAAATAGATTCCTCCGGCTTAAGAGTATTAATCTCAGAGTAAAGGTTCTTTACCTTGATGAAGAACTCTGAGATTGAAGACCCTGCTTCGCATTTGCCAGCTCATTCTCTAACAGCTGTAGACGAGCTTCATTCTTCTTGTTGAACAATTGATCCAATGCCTGCCAAATGGAACTAGCGGATGTGCACCTTGAGACATGCTCAAATACTCCTGAGGATATTGACCTCTTCAATGCAAACTCTGCCTTGGCATTTTTCCGTGTCCACTCCTTTGTCGCTTCCGGCTTCCGCTATTGCAGCTTCTCCATTTGGTGGTGTTGTGCTGCTACCGCCGACGACATCCCATAAGTCCTCGCTCACCAAGTATGACTCCATACATGACTTCCATAACCGGTAGTTAGATTGGTTTAAGATCTCCATTCCCAATCCAACAACACGACCCATTGACTCCATACTTAGAATAAACTCAAGCTCTCTTTAAATCCCGATCTTGAAAAGAACCAAATTAGAATGGCTCTGATACCATGTAAAGAAACCAACACCGATAGTGCTTTGCACTAGCCCAAGACCGTAATACCTGAGACCCGAGAGAATAAACCTCTAAGTATGAAAATGAATATGGAAGAACACTTAGAGAATACTTGAAAAACTTTTAAAGAGAATTGTAGAACTTATGATGAACACTCTTTATTATTTCAACTTCTTGTACATGTTGCAAATGAGGGGGTGAGGAGGTATTTATAGCCTCCAAAAGATCTTACAACATAAATCTAGATTTTTCTATTCTAAGCTCCTTAACTTAGATATTTCTTAATTCTCTAGATTTTTTAATATAATATCTAGATTTTTATCATAAAAATAAAAATCTAGATTTTTCTACACAAATATCTTATCCTTAACCTCCTTATTTTCTAGATTTTTCTAATATAATATCTAGATTATTATCATACAAATCTAGATTTTTCTACACAAATATCTTATCCATAACCTCATTACTTCCTAGATTTTACCATAATATCTAGATTTTTTATCACACAAATCTAGATTTTTCTACACAAATATCTTATCCCAAAATCAAGTTTAATTTCAATATGTTTTGTTGTCGGTAAAATAGATGAAGAGGATAAAATACAAGCTGAAAAAAAAAAACTTCTAATCCGATTCAGCTAACCAAATCGAAAGAAAAATTTACAAAAATAGGAAAAGAAGGTAGAATATGAATTTTTCTGTGTAAGAAAAACGAAAAGCGAGTTGATGTTTGTAACTTTTAGTCTTAACCACTCTCTGAAACTTTTAACCTCTGCAGCTCTGTATTTGAGTCTAAAAGGTTTTTTGGTGAATATAGTTTGAAATTCATTCAAAAAGAATTTTTCGTGTCAGTGCACCAAAGGTATAATTGGATTTCATAGGATTGACCTGAATATTTACCGAGTGAAGGGTCAAATTACAAAAGAGAAAACCGAGTCGAGGATAGAAAATAGTTCCCCTTTATAAATAACCGGACTATTGAAACCCAAATGACCATAATCAAACCGGAGCTACGACCAATGCCATTACGAAGCAAAAAAAAAAAAAAAAACAAAAAAAAAACCCAAAACCAGAGACTTGTCCATTTTCTAACTTACGCAAAAAAAAAAAAAAAAAAAACACGAAAGGAGACATTTTCTAGCTTTGGGATTGATTATTAGTCTAACAAATCACGCCCGTGAATCTATAATTCTCCAAGTATTCGATTCGATGAAGGCTTCTCGATTCTTGGCGGCTGCGGCCGCGAGGGTTGTACCGGCGATGAGGAAGCAAGTGTTAACCTTGACGGACGAAGCTGCCTCTAGGGTTCATCATCTCTTGCAGCAGAGGCAGAAACCTTTCCTCCGATTGGGCGTTAAAGCAAGAGGTTGCAACGGTTTATCGTACACGCTCAATTACGCCGGTAACGTCACAAAAAGTCTCTTGATTTTTTTTTTTTTTCTGGTTTTGGTCGGAAGCAAACGTATTACCAAGTTTCAATCTTGATTCTTGAAATTTTTAATCTTTGTGCTGTAAAAAAAACCCAACCTTGCTTTGTTTCGTTCTTATTCTTAATCATCTCTTGTGATAAAGCATTAGCACGAGGAGATATAGATACTAGACTTGGTCAAAATCAAGATTTGCGAATTTCTTAATAGTGATGTAATCTGGTTCTTGGCTCATTTATGAAGAACCCATATGGGTTGATTATGTATTTAAGTGCTATCTAGTTTTAATTTTTGAGAAAATTGTTTAATCTTGTACTTGATGAAACATAACCTTACTGTGTTCTGTTCCTATTAATCTCTATGGATAGAAATAGCACGAGGAGATATAGTCATAAAGATACAGACTTGGTAAAAAAAATTTGAGACTTGGGAGTGCTTATCTATGAATCTGGTTTTTAGCTTATTGATGAAGAATGCATTGGTATGTATCAAGTGCTATCTAATTTTAGAATAAAGGATTATGCGGATGATTCTTGCCTTATGAGACAGATTCAGGGACATTAGGTGAATGGATCAGACCATAGGTTCCCCTCAGACTTATCCTCTGGTTTTTAGCTCGTCGTTGTGATAGCCGTATGCTGCTAAGACAAAGACGTGGATGTTTCTTGTCTTTAAGTGTCTTGTTTAGAGTCAAACATTCAGGTTGAGTAGAACCGTAACATTTTGTGTTCTCAAATTTGATAGTTACGCTCGTCAGTGAAGAAGACACGTGCGTTTCCCACAATGGATGTTTCTTGTTTCCTGAGGGGACAGTAGTTATATACATAGTTGCACTTTTAAGTTTCTAGATACTTGCCTCTTGCTTTGTTGTTTCAGAACAAGAATTGTTTTGTGCTATGTTTCCCACAATGGATGTTTCTTGTTTCCTGAGGGGACAGTAGTTATATACATAGTTGCATTTTTAAGTTTCTAGATACTTGCCTCTTGCTTTGTTGTTTCAGAACAAGAATTGTTTTGTGCTATGTTTCCCACAATGGATGTTTCTTGTTTCCTGAGGGGACAGTAGTTATATACATAGTTGCACTTTTAAGTTTCTAGATACTTGCCTCTTGCTTTGTTGTTTCAGAACAAGAATTGTTTTGTGCTATGTTACACGCTGTTAATTATGTGTCTTGAGCCGTTGTTTATAGACTTTTCTCCGTGAGTATTGTATCAGATGAGAAAGGGAAGTTTGATGAGCTGGTGGAAGAGAAAGGTGTGAGGATCCTTGTGGAACCGAAGGCATTAATGCATGTGATCGGAACCAAGATGGATTTTATAGATGATAAACTAAGGTTTGAAAAACTCTGTCACATTTACAAACCGAATCTCTGTCTATATTGCTCTTGTCGAATATTAAAACAGGTATTAACCATTTATATATTGATTAATTGCAGATCAGAGTTCGTGTTCATCAATCCTAACTCGCAAGGTCAATGCGGTTGTGGTGAATCGTTCATGACAACATCTACCTCAAGTGCTAAACAGAGTGGATAGTTAGCACGTTGCATGTGTCGTCTGCACTGTCTCTTACATTACATTGTTAATATAGAGACATACAGAAGGCTTTGCCAATGAGAAGTGAGTTTTATTGGTCATGTACATTGGAAACAAGTCCGGTTTGAAGCTATGTATTAGTAATGGATACTTGTTCTTGTGATGTCTTGAGGTCAATTCATGTATTCTTTAGAACACCAAGTTATAATAAAATGTTTGATTATGTAAATGAACTTAGAGAGCAAGGGCACTTTGAAAGTAGACCATTCGACATACAAGGTAGATGATCATATGATCGTTCATCAACAATTGCTAAAAATCACATGAATTGAACAAAGGAAAAGCATAGAGCAAACAAAACTAATAAAAAAAGCTTTCCACTCCTAATCGTTGAAGATATGTCTCTTTCTCTTTCTCCGCCACCAAAACCTCAACAATAGCTACAGAAGCCTTGACCGCCACAACGACCACCAGCAAAGCGACCACCAACAAAAAGACCACGACCACGACCACCGATAAAACGACCAAAAAGGTCATCACTCTCCTGACCACGACCAGGACCATCGATAAAACGACCACGACCATCGACTAAACGACCACGACCATCGATAAAAGCACCAAAACGGTCATCACTCTCCTGACCACGACCAAGACCATCGATAAAACGATCAAAACGAGCATCACTTTCCTGACCACGACCACGAGTTCCACGACCATTGAAAAAACGACCAAAACGAGCACGACCACGAGGTCGACGGACATGGAGAAAACGACCAAAACGGTCATCACTCTCCTCATCAAAAGATGATCCATCCACAGACATGTTCTCTGCCTCGGCTTTTACAGGCTCAATTTTAACAGCCGCAGCAGTTTCATTATTTGAACGACACAATGAGATCAGTAAATCCACCTTGTCTTCGATCCGCTGAAGACGAACAGCCAAACCATCTATTATGTCCTTCGTATCAGATTGTTCCTTGTCAGCCACGTTTTCCGGCTCTCTATTAACTTCCTCTAGATCATGCGTCGTGGCCTGAATCACAGCAGGAGCTGCTTCAGCTGAGATGGTTGATTTGTTTTCCATGGAAAAAGATGAGAAGGACGTCTCTAGGTTAAAAAATAAAAAATTGGAGATCTGCGAAAACCTAAATTAGTTAATTTACGAGGATTATGACCGAGTCTGAAGGATAAAGGTTAGATTCGAATCATAGGCAAAAACCTAAATTAGTTAATTTATAGATAGGCCTACAATGGGCTCTAGGCCTACAATGTGCTCTCCTTAGAATTCAAATAGACCCAGCTCATTTCAAGTCTAGGCCCATAGTGGACCCTTTTTTGTTCTGTTTTGGAGGTTAACCGTTGGACTAAAACCAAAAAAAACAAAATTTTATTTTCGAAATAAAATTTAGGCTGTTCAAACCTAAACCGAACCAGAAATTATCGACCCAAACAATTGAACCATGGTTTTGATATCTATAAGACTATAAGCAATCAGCTTGTGTAAATAGATCACTCTGTATTTTAAGATATTAGTACAAATATTTTACCTTCTGTTTTGCTCTACCATTCTCCCAATCAAGTTTATGTGTGGTTTAGTCAAATCAAATATCAATTTACTCTTATCATCATATTCCTGTGCAAAAAGATATTTGCAACTGTATTAGATAACCTGGTTCAATTGTTCTTTCAAAAAAAGAAAAAAGAAATCTTTATGTTGTTACAAGCTTAGATAACTTAGATATTAATAAAAAAAATAAGTGTTTAATCTGGTTGTTTGATGTCTTCTCCTATTTCTGGATTTGGTGGATCCTGAGCATGCCGTTTTCTTCTTTTGTTTGACAACATTTGATAACTCTTTCTGCCTATTTTTTTGTTTCTACCAAGATCTCCACCAAAATCGTCCTCCTCCAATCCTAAAAAAAATCCATTTAGATTCGTGTGAAAAAGTAACCATGAAAGAACAAACTCTAGGTCCCTATTTGATATTTTTTTTTTTTGGTTCATAGAGTATATAGTCAAAAAGAAAAATGTGAGAACTCTAAAACCAAAGGTTCTGATGTTTTTACAAACCCGTCTCTAGAAAACATCTACCTCAAGTGCTAAACAGAGTGGATAGTTAGCACTAGGGTTGTTAATATGGGACCCTTTCAAATAATTATAAACCCTCTGATTTCTTAACTATAAATTATTTAGGGCTCATTAGGGTTATGGTTTAAAATGATAGGGTTTAACAGGACTCAACCCTATTTGTAAAAATTTTTTTCTCTTTTGTTTTTCTTCTTCTTTGTTTTCTTCCTCGAATTCTTCAATAAATCTCTAAACATAATTTCGTGGTTTTGCGGAAAAACATGATTTTGCAGATTTGGCAGAAAAACATAACTTTTTGGTTTTAGCGGAAATAAATGATTTTTTTATTTTGGCGGGAAAACGTGATGTTTTCGGTTTCACCAATTCGGGTTTGGTGGAAAAACATACGGATTTGGGGGGAAAACATGATTCACAGGAAAACATGATTTTCGGTTTTCCAGGAAAACGTGATTTTTCGGTTTTGGCGGGAAAACGTGATTTTTCGGTTTTCCAGGAAAATGTGACTTTTTCGATTTTGGCGGGAAAATGTGATTTTTTCGGTTTTGGAGGAGAAACGTGAGTTTTCGGTTTTGGCGGAGAAACGTGAGTTTTCGGTTTTGGCGGGAAAACCTGAGTTTTCGGTTTTGGCGGGAAAACGTGGTTTTTCGGTTTTGGCGTGAAAATGTGATTTTATGATTTAGGCAGGAAAACGTGATTTTTTGGTTTTGGCGGGAAAACGTGATTTTGCGGTTTTGGCGGAAAACATCATTTATTATGAATAACGATGTTTTTTGTGACTTTAAAGTATTTTTGTTATAAACTTATAAATATTTGATTAAAATTTTTCTTTTATTCTAATGCAAAAATAATAGTAGAATTAGAAAGGGTTTAATAGGTTTAAAAGGGTTGAACCCTGTTTTATTAATTTTAGTGGCTTGAAAAGGGTTAGGACTTAAAAAGGGCCGGACCCAAAATGAAAAAGGCCGGACCGGGCCAGAAAACCCTATTTAACATCCCTACTTAGCACACTGCATGTATCGTCTGCACTATCTCATACATTACATTGTTACTATAGAGACATACATAAGGCTTTGCCAATGAGAATTGAGTTTTATTGGTCATGTACATTGGAAACAAGTAGGGGTGTCAAATTGGATAAAAGGTAATGGATTAACCCAACCCAATCCAATTTATTTTTTGATATTTATGTATTACATAAATTTATATATTTTATGGAATTTTGAAGTTAAAATAATTGAATTTAAATGATTTTAAGAATTAGTAATATGTTTTAGGTATTGATTTTTTGTTATAGAAGTCTTTTACTATTGATATATTACTTTATTGATGGTGCAACTTAAAAAAATAATAATATATATATTTAGGTAAAAACCAAAATCTAAATAAAATACCTTTCAGGTTTCTTAAAAAACTAAAATCTACCACAAAATCAAAAACCAAAAATTGAAAAACCAAAATCTGAAAAACAAAAACCAAAAGCCAAAAACCAAAATCTAAAATGTAAACACTAGTTAAACATTCATGGCCTAATTTTTTTGATCCAAATGGATTAATGGATCAAATAGGTTGATGGATCAAATGGTTTGGATTGAAATGGATTGGGTTCTAATGGATGATTGGATCAAATGGATTGGGTTAACCATTAATCCATTAATTTTTTTTATTAAAATAAAATAAATATCATTTATTTATTAATTAAATTTAAAATAATAATAATTTTATCTTCAAAACCGTAATCCCTCATTTTCCTACCAAAAATATTATTCTGAATTTCATGCCAAAAACATGATTCCAAGTTTTTCCGCCAAAAAGTGACTTCCAACTTTCCCGCCAAAAAGTGGTTCCGGGTTTTCCCGCCAAAAACGTGATTTCCAGTTTTCTCGCCAAAAATGCGGTTCCGAGTTTTCCCACCAAAAACGTGATTTACAGTTTTCCCGCCAAAAACATGATTCCAAGTTTTTCCGCCAAAAAGTGACTTCCAGTTTTCCCGCTAAAAACGCGGTTCCTAGTTTTCCCGCCAAAAATATGATTTCCAGTTTTCTCGCCACAAATGCGGTTTCGTGTTTTCCCGCCAAAAACGTGATTTACAGTTTTCCTGCCAAAAACGCGGTTTCCAGTTTTCCCGCCAAAAACGCGGTTTCCAGTTTTCCCGTCAAAAATGCGGTTCCGAGTTTTCACGCCAAAAACGTGAGTTCCACATTTTCCCACCAAAATCGCGGTTTCGAGTTTTCCCGCCAAAAACGCGGTTCCGAGTTTTACCTCCAAAAATGCGGTTCCGAATTTTCCTGCCAAAAACGTGAGTTCCAGTTTTCTCGTCAAAAATGTGTTTCCGAGTTTTGCCGCAAAAAACGTGATTTACAGCTTTCCCGCCAAAAATACGGTTTCGAGTTTTCCTACCAAAAACACGATTTCCAGTTTTCCCGCCAAAAATGCGGTTATGAGTTTTCACGCCAAAAACGCGATTTCTAGTTTTCCCAACAAAAACGCGGTTCCGACTTTTCCAGCCAAAAACGTGGTTCCGATTTTTTCCGCCAATAACGTGGTTCCGAATTTTACCGCCAAAAATGTGATTTCAGTTTTCTCGTCAAAAATGTGGTTCCGAGTTTTCCCGCCAAAAACGTGATTTCCACTTTTCACGCCAAAAACGTGATTTCCACTTTTCCCGCCAAATATGTGGTTCCGAGTTTTCCCACCAAAAACGCGTTTTCCCGCCGAAAACATGGTTTTGAGTTTTCCCGTCAAAAATATAGTATCCATTATGAGCTTCTTGGATTTTTTTTTTTGTTCGTTTATTTGATACACTTTTGTTGTTTTTGGATATTTATGTTGAGGTCATTTGATAGAAGTTGCACTTATTTTTGTTTTTAGATTTTGATTATTTGATATAATTTTGATTATATAGAAAGAAATTTAAAAAAAACAAGTTAAGTACAAATGGATTAACTCGTTAAAACCATTAACTCATTTTTTTTACAGCAACCATTAACTCATTACGTTAATGAGTTAATGGTTGATGGTTTGGTTTGGTTTGGATCAACCAACTTGACACCCCTAGAAACAAGTCCGGTCGTTGCTTAAAGATATATCTGAAGCTATGTATTATCAATGGAACTGATACTTGTGCTTAGGGCCTAGGCGTTTGGTTTCGGTTATGGAGATTTAGTAACCATTCGGTTAATCATAAAATTTGGTCCGGTTTCGGTTCGGTTTTTTTGGTTTTCGGTTTTCCGTTATAGAGATTTAGTAACCATTCGGTTAATCATAAAATTCGTTTCGGTTTCGGTTCGGTTTTTTTGGTTTCGGTTCCGTTTTTTCTTATATAATTTGGATAATTTGGATAAAAACTGGATAATTCGGATAGTATCGGTTAATTCACATAATTTCGGTTATTTTGGATTAAAAAGTTTGGATAATCTTGGATAATTCAGTATTTTTAGTAATATTTGATTAATTTTAATTATTTAGTTATTTTAAATATAAATATAAATAATATTTTTAGGTATATCGATCGTGTTTCAGATATTTGGTTATCCGTTCGGTTTTCGGTTCGATTCGGGTATCCGTAAATTCTCAATTCAATATCCAATGAGTGTTTCATAAAATTCGGTTCGGTTTAGGTTATTTCCGTTCGTTTAATATGCCGAGGACTAAGTTGAAATAAAATGTTGGATTATGTAAATTAATTTTGAGAGCACTTTTCTATTATTAGGGCACTTTGAAAGTAGACCATTCGACATACAATGTAGATTGATCATCCATCAATAATTGCTAAAAAATCACCATGAAGTCTTATCTACGAACAAAGGAAAAGCATAGAGTAAACAAAACTAATAAAAAGCTTTCAACTCCTAATCGTTGAAGATAGTCGTCTTAGCATAGTAGCAAAACTAGGTCTCTTTGTCCGCCACCAAAACCTCAACATAACATACATGAGCCTTGACCGCCACAACGACCACCGGCAAAGCGACCACCAACAAAAAGACCACGACCACGACCATTGAAAACACGACCAAAACGTGCATCACTCTCCTGACCACGACCACGAGGTCCACGACCAAAACGGTCAACACTCTCCTCGTCAGAAGATGATCCATCCACAGACATGTTCTCTGCCTCGGCTTTTACAGACCCAGTTTGAACAGCAGTTTCATTATTAGAACTAAACAATGAGATCAGTAAATCCATCCTTTCTTCGATCCGCTGAAGACGGGCAGCCAAGCCATCTATTATCTCCTTCGTATCAGATTGTTCCTTCTCAGCCACGTCTTTTGGCTCTCTGTTAACTTCCTCTAGATCATGCGCCGTGGCCTGAATCACAGCAGGGGCTTCTTCAGCTTTGGTGGTTGATTTGTTTTCCATGGAAAAGATGAGAAGAACGATTCTAGGTTAAAAGAGAGAAAGTGGAGATCGGCAAAAACACGCCAGACAGCTGCTTAGGAAGAAGGTATTTATATAGTTTTTCATTGATGTAGCGTGCATCCTAAGTCCTAATGTGTTTCTTTTCTTTTTCCTTTTCATCATAATGTTTAATTTCCTTTATTCACGACGATTATCATCGAGTCTCTAGGATAAGGTTAGATAAGATTGATTAATTATTTGTCACCTACAAACGAATATTAAAATTTAGTGATTGTCACTAAAAGCTACATTCTCATAAGAATTTTCAGATCAAGCTATATAGAATTGTGTGAGTTATATATGTAGTTTTTTTTTTCTCTATGTACAAAGTGTACATATGAATTATATGCCATTGATAATAACAAAAAAACGTGATATGTAAAAAAAATAGTATAAAAATCTCAAAACATCAGTTGCGTTATATTAAAAGTGATATGGCAAAACTTGTTAGCAGAAGCTGCTAAAGAAGGATATACAGGCGAGGAAGAGCTTCAATGGAACTCTTACAACATCTTGAATCAACTGGAATGGCTGGAAAGTGTAGAGCAGAGGAAGGCAGCGAGAGGAGCTAAAATTAACAGAAGAGCGCCAAAATCGCAGAAGCAATAGCTGCTAAATGGGTTGATCCAGTAAGTTGCCTAATTAAACCAACCTGCTTTGATGTTTTCTTCTTGGCCATGTTTTAACTTGGGTTTTGGTTTCTCTCTAGTTAGTCTTACCATGAAAGGGAATGCTCTGGCTTGGCAAAATATCACGGCGTACCTGCTGATGGTGTAGAGAGGCGTCGTGGAACACTGAAGACCAAGTGGCAATGCAGAGCCTAGAAAGAAGAACCCTACAAAGAAAAGTCCAAGAGTCTCAGAGACCCAACGGCAAAGCCAAATTCAACTAGTGAAAGTGCGGAAGCGCAAAACACCTGTTTATAAAGATCCTTTGTTGCAAGTTCTGGACTGGAAATGATCAAAAGCATCAGAGCAAAACGAGTTGCGGAAGAATCTAAGAAGATGGATGCTGTGGAACGAGCAAGGTCAGTGTCAACTGTTGATATTTTCTCTGTGCAGTGACGTTAACAAGAACTAACCTTTTTTCCTTCTAAGAAAGCTGTGAAATTCCTTGAGATTGCTGCCATGAAAAGCCCGGTAGCTCAAGCAGCTTTGTTAGAGAGTAAAAAGCTCATAGCAGAAGCAACACAACTGATTGAATCTGTAGAGTAGAGATGAGACAGATGGATTCAGATGAAGATGAGCCTGATAATAGTCTTCTGGAAGTAAACAGTGACTCCGAGACTGAAGACTATACAAACGATCAAGAACAAGCTGGGGAGATTAACGGAACACACACATTCCTTATAACCGGAGAGAGTCTTCACTTGAACATGAGATCTAATACTACAACTCAGTCTGTTTCTGATAAGCAACGGAACACATCGCAGGGAGATATAGAAGATGATATCAAACTCGGGATGGTTCCGCAGTTAAACGGAACCAGAGTCTAATATTCGAGCTATCAAACTTAGCGGATTCTTGAGACTCAATGCTTCGGTCTTGCACAGACTTGAAATCCTTTATCACCCACGTGAACATTGGATCTTGACACACAAAAATTATAAAATGGTGAATCAAACAAAAATTCGGATAATATATAATGGGTCCGAACTTAAAGCGGAACGGTTAAATTAGCTGTTAGCAGAAACGGTAAGCTTCTAGTAAATAGTGCAAAACTATAAGCTGAAGCTTTTTTACTGTTCAACCGTTTTTATGTGTCTTAACAATTTTGGGTAACAATTATAGTCATTAGTAACAATTTTATTACTTTTTTTCTTACAGCTGTTTGTTGTTACCAATCAAACTCAATAGCTAGAGAGGTTTCAGAAACACCAAAATTTGTAAAAAAGAATACACACCAGATTTGTGGAGAACCTCTACGTGAGCTTCAATCTTGAGATCACCGTTTAGATCAAGAAAACCATCATTAAGTTTGCCACGGTGCAACCAGTTTGACATACCCCACATAGGACACTCGGCATCAAAACATCTTTCCGCACCTTGTAATGCTATACGTTCCTATCCGATTTCTATAGAAAGCCAAAACTTTGCCTTTATCTTCCATCCAGGAGGCATGTTTTCATAACCACCAACAACCATATACACATCCATGCTATTGTGCCCTTCGTCCCCTTTGGGATAGACCAATATATACCTGAAATACCCAAGCCAAAGTTAAAAAAATCAACCATGGAATGAATCATCAATGAAAAAAACGATGTTTATTTTCTTCTTCTTACCATCTGCAGCCACTGCTTTTGAATTCCGGAGTCTCAATTCTTCGGTCTTGCACAGACTTGAAATCCTTTATCACCAACCCGAACATTGGATCTTGACACACACATAACTGGAAAAAACCAGTAACTTTCACTCAGAAATATCACTAGTTCTATATTATTACAGTCTCTCACTTTTATTTAAGGTACTAGTACAGTGGGATGTCTACAAAATTACTTATAAAATCTCTAGTTTTCCCTCAGAAATATATATTATTACGATCTCAAAAAAAGAAAAAATAAGAGTTTAAAGTTTCGAAATCTAGAAAGCCAAGAACAAGATTATACATAGGATGTAAGCATGCCAAAAAAGAGATGAGATTAGCAAAGTGAAGTTACCTCAGTGTAAACCAACTAGCCCTTCTCGTTGATATCGCACTGAAGATACATGGTCGTTTGATTTCAGTGAATCCCTGTGCGTGTAGAAAGTTACCATTAGGGCAGACGAAAAGGAAAACAAAGTGAGACAGCCGATTGAGTGAGATTCAGAGAACAAGATGGTACCTCAGAGATGTTTTTTTTTTTCGAGCCGAGAAGACGATTGGGGTTTTTCAAATGCAGCGGTAGAAAGGTTTTTCGTCAATGTAAACTATATATAAAGTTCTCGAGTTTAGAAATGTTAGTTTGAATTTGAATAAGTCTTGTTAAACTCCACATTTGTAGGAGTAGTTGTTTAGTTGTTGTAAAGGACACGTGTGCACGTCCTATTCTGTTTCCTTGTTTTAGAAAATCCTCCGTATGATAAGGATGTGTGGTTGTTCTGTTTTGGCTATTTAAAAGGCCTTGTTCAATAAGATCAGAAGCAAGCTTTTGGTACCAAACTGCTTTGTGCAATAGTTAACATCTGGTATCAGAGCAAATTCGAGAGACGTGAGTTCACAAAAAGGAGAGAGAAAACATGTCGGGTGATGCAGACATGAAGGTGGTGACGACAATACCAAAGTTCGATGGGGATTTCGAACATTGGAGCATGCTGATGGAAAACCTCATCCGGTCCAAGGAATGGTGGGATTTGATCGAGGAAGGCTACGTTGAGCCAGTGAGAGGAACGGTTCTCAATGGACCACAGAGACAGGAGCTAGCTGAGAAGAGGCTCAAAGACCTGAAAGTGAAGAACTATCTGTTCCAGGCGATTGACAAGTCCATCCTCAAGACAATCATACAGAAAGACACCGCCAAGCAGATATGGGATTCTCTGAAAACCAAATATCAGGGAAATGAACGTGTGAAGAGGGCTCAGCTCCAACGACTGAGAAGGGAGTTTGAGATTCTCGAAATGAAAGAAGCTGAGACCATAACGGAGTACTTCGGAAGAGTGTTGCTGGTGGCGACTGACATGAGGAATGTTGGAGAAGACATGCCAGACAACAAAATTGTGGAGAAGATCTTGCGAACACTCTCTGAGAAATTCACCTACATTGTGTGTTCTATTGAAGAGTCCAAAGACATAGAGAGTCTTTCGGTGGATGCTCTGCAGAGTTCCTTGCTGTGTCATGAACATAACATAGTGAAACATGCCAAAGGATCCAGAAGCAGCGACAATGTGTTGAAGGTAACCTCTGAGTTCAACGAGTGGAGTGGAACTCGAGGAAAAGGGAGAGGAGGAACATCGCGAGGCAGAGGGAGAGGCCGAGGAAGGCGAAGCTTTGACAAGGCATTGATCGAATGCTACAAGTGTCATAAGCTAGGACATTTCCAGTTTAAATGTCCAGAAGCAGAGAAGCAAGCGAACTATGTTGAGTTCAATGAAGAAGAAGAGCTTCTGCTTATGGCACATGTTGAACGCAATGGATCCAAGATGGAAGACTTGTGGTTCCTTGACAGTGGATGCAGCAACCACATGACTGGCAAAAACAAGTGGTTCTCTGAGATGGATGTGAACTTTCGTCATTCAGTAAAGCTGGGAAACGGTGCTCGAATGGCAGTGCAAGGAAAGGGCAGCATCAAAATCCGTGTGAGTGGTATGATTCAAGTCATACAAGATGTGTACTACGTTCCAGAGCTTAGCAATAATCTCTTGAGCATTGGTCAATTGCAAGAAAGGAGACTTGCAATCCTCATACGAGATAATGTATGCAAAATCTACCACTCTGAAAGAGGACTTATCATTGAAACGGCAATGAGCACCAATCGGATGTTCATAATCATGGCGCAAGTGGTGGATACAGACTCTTGTCTTCAAGCTGAATCGGTGGAAGATGTCCATCTCTGGCACTGCAGATTCGGACATCTGAGCTACAACAGTCTGCACTTGTTGAGCCACAAGAACACGGTCAGAGGACTGCCACAAATCGAATCAACAAAGAGGATTTGCGAAAACTGTTTGATGGGAAAGCAGAAGAGGGGATCTTTTCCAAAGAAAAGCTCATGGAGAGCAACAAACAATCTGCAGCTGATCCATGCCGACATTTGTGGACCAATCACTCCAGTTTCAATTGGCCACAAAAGGTATATTCTGACTTTCATTGACGATCGTAGCAGAAAGATGTGGAGCTATGTATCATTGCAGAAAAATCAGAGGCTTTTGGAATGTTTAAGGAATTCAAAGCTAGTGTAGAAAAGGAATCTGGTTTGCTGGTGTGTTGTCTTAGGACAGATAGAGGGGGAGAATTCTGTTCAAATGAGTTTGATGAGTTCTGTAGGAGTCATGGGATCAAGTGACAGCTCACTGCAGCTTACACTCCTCAATAAAATGGTGTGGCAGAGAGAAGGAATCAAATGATCATGAACCTGGTTCGAAGCACTCTGACTGAGAAGCAGATGCCAAAAGAATTCTGGGCTGAGGGAGTCAGATGGATCACTTACATTCTGAATCGTAGTCCTACTGCAGCCTTGGAAGATCAGACACCTGAGGAGGCTTGGAGTGGAGTTAAGCCAGACGTGAAGCACTTCAGAGTATTTGGATGTATCGGGCATGTTCATATCCCTGAAGCAAAACGAACCAAACTGGATGACAAAAGCTGCAAGTGCATCTTCTTAGGCTTCAGTGATGAGTCAAAGGCCTATCGAATGTACAATCCCATTTCCAAAAAGATCTTGGTGAGCAGAGATGTTGTTTTTGAAGAAACAAAAAAATGGGATTGGGGAAGGAATAATACGGATGGCACAGAATCTGAAGTACTCACTTGGGAAGGTCACGTGTTTGGAGAAGAAGAAGAAACCGTGAATGAACAAAATGAAGAAAATGAAGAAGCTGCTCCAGTGCTTGCTGAAGAAGATGATGCAGCAGAAGATGCAGAACCAGGTGTAGCTACTCGAAACCGAAGACGTCCTGCTTACCTGCAAGACTACGAATGTGGTCTAATCTCAGAAGAAGAAGCCTTGGCTCAGTTCATTGGTGATACAATGGCACTTCAAGCTGTCACTGCAGTCGGAGATCCTACAACATTTGATGAAGCTGTGGCACATGCGATATGGAGAGCAGCCATGAAAGCTGAGATAGACTCAATTGAGAAAAACCAGACTTGGGAGCTTGTCGATCAACCTGAAAACACAAACATTATCGGAGTCAAGTGGGTTTTTAAGACAAAATACAATGAGCATGGGGAGATAGACAAGCAAGGCGAGGCTAGTTGCAAAGGGATATGCACAGAAGTTTGTAGTTGACTACAATGAGGTCTATGCACCAGTGGCAAGGTGGGACACCATTCGTATGATCATTGCAATAGCTGCCTATCAGAACTGGAACATCTATCAGTTAGATGTTAAAAGCGCATTCTTGCATGGAGAGTTGCAAGAAACCGTATTTATTGATCAGCCTCAAGGTTTTGTGAAGAAAGGAAACGAAGGGAAGGTCTACAAATTGAAAAAGGCGCTTTATGGTTTAAAACAAGCACCAAGGGCTTGGTTCAGTAAGATTGAGAGATACTTCATCAGGGAAGGATTTGAGAAGAACGAGTCAGAGCATACTCTGTTTGTCAAGACAGAAAATCAAGGCCAGATACTCATTGTAAGTCTGTATGTTGATGATTTGATCTTTACTGGAAACTGTGAGAAGCTAGTAAACGATTTCAAGGAATCGATGAAGAGGAATTTCGATATGACTGATCTTGGCATAATGAGATATTTTCTGGGTGTTGAGATACTGCAGAGGGAAGAAGGAATCTACATATGTCAGAAAAAGTTTGCCAAAGAAGTCTTGGAGAGGTTCGAGATGAGCACATGTAATGGAGTTAACAATCCAATCGTTCTCGGGATTAAACTCTCTAAGAAAGGAGGAGGAGCAGTTCTGGATACTACTCTGTACAAGCAGATGATCGGGAGCTTAATGTATCTCACTGTAACACGACCAGACCTGACATTTGTTGTGTGCTTGGCGAGTCGTTACATGGAGAACCCGACAGAGGCTCACTTTCAAGTCCTAAAGCGAGTTCTAAGGTATGTGAAAAACACTGCAGAACTTGGTATAATGTATAGGCGTGGAGCAGGCAAGGGGTTTCTGGCTTATACTGATAGCGACTATGCGGGGGACTTGGATGATCGAAAGAGCACATCTGGGTATGTGTTCATGCTAGCTGGAGGTGCAGTGTCATGGAGTTCAAAGAAGCAGTCCATCGTGCCTTTATCTACCACCGAAGCTGAATACATAGCAGCTGTATCATGCGCAACACAAGGAGTTTGGATGGCGATAGTACTTGACAAACTTGGAGAAAGTCTTGGAGAATGCATCACAATCAAGTGTGACAACAGCTCAACCATTCAGCTCTCAAAGAATCCAATCCACCACGGCTGAAGCAAACACATCGAGGTTCGCTTTCATTACTTAAGGGAGCTGACTGGGGAAGGCAAAGTCAAGTTGGTGCATTGTGGTTCACAAGATCAACTAGCGGACATCATGACCAAAGCTTTGAAGTTAGACACATTCGTGAAGCTAAGGAGGATGCTAGGATTGACTGAGGTACCAAGGTAAATTGTTCTTGCTTACGGCAAAACAGTTTAGGGAAGGAATTTGTTAGTTTGAATTTGAATAAGTCTTGTTAAACTCCACATTTGTAGGAGTAGTTGTTTAGTTGTTGTAAAGGACACGTTTGCACGTCCTATTCTGTTTCCTTGTTTTAGAAAATCCTCCGTATGATAAGGAGGTGTGGTTGTTCTGTTTTGACTATTTAAAAGGCCTTGTTCAATAAGATCAGAAGCAAGCTTTTGGTACCAAACTGCTTTGTGCAATAGTTAACAAGAAACAAATGGGCTTTAAACTTAAAACTTGTAAGCCCAATAAAGTCCAGTAAAGCCCAACTATGAAGAGCCCAGATTTTGCACGCGGGTCCGTCACGTGTACTAGTTTTCACATACGATCTCAACAATTCCGAAAATTCGATATATGTTGTGAACTGAATATTCTGTGTGTATTATTATGAGGACCAAATGTCTCTTTATATAGTGATTACACTAGGTAGAGAAAAGGTAATTATCCTTTTACTACACATACAATGAAAAGAAAATATTCTATTAACCTATTACTTGTTGAACAAAGAATGATCAAGACTAATCTAGAATATTCTTAAGGACTGGTTATGCAATAACCTCTACGTGGGTCGGTCTATATTGAGTCCATTAAACCAAACGGTTCATAACACTCCCCCTTGGACGAAATGACCGAACCCGATGCAACCAAGGATCTTTGTAATACGCTTGGGGATGCTGCCTCATTAAAACCTCACTAAAGAAAAACCCAGTGGGACAAAACCTTAGTGAGGAAAGAGTACAGCACGTATTACTCCCCCTGATTTAGACATCCCTAAAAGTCCTTTAACTGACGCATGCCAATCTGGTACATCAACTTCTTGAGCGTGGAAGTAGGGAGCGACTTCGTGAAAAGGTCAGCCGAGTTTTCACTTGAACGGACTTGGAGCACTTGAACTTCTCCGGCCTTCTGTAGGTCATGAGTGAAAAAGAACTTGGGCAAAATGTGCTTCGTCCGGTCTCCCTTGATGTATCCGTCTTTTAACTGAGCTATGCATGCGGCATTGTCCTCATAGAGGACGGTTGGCTCTTCTTTCTTATCGGTCATTCCACAATCTTGCCTTATGTGCTGAGTCATCGATCTCAACCAAACACATTCACGGCTAGCTTCGTGAATTGCCAAAATCTCCGAATGATTTGATGAAGTTGCCGCAATGGTCTGTTTCATGGACCTCCATGAAATTGCTGTTCCTCCGTGAGTGAACACATATCCTGTCTGAGATCGTCCATTATGTGGATCTGATAGATAACCTGCATCAGCAAAACCAACTAAACCTTTGTTGTTATGGTTAGTGTAAAATAGACCCATGTCTTTCGTTCCTTTCAGGTAACGAAGTATATGTTTAATCCTGTTCCAGTGCCTCTAGGTCGGACAAGAACTGAATCTTGATAGGAGGTTCACGGGAAAGCAAATGTCTGGTCTAGTATAACTAGCCAAATATAATAACGCTCCTATGACACTTAGATATGACATTTCGGGACCAAAGACTTCTTCATCCTTTCTTTTCGGACCGAATGGATCACTGTCCAATCCAAGGCTTCTTACAACCATTGGGCTACTCAATGGGTGGGCCTGGTCCATATTAAATCTCTTGAGTACCTTTTCTGTGTATGCCATTTGATGCACAAGGATTCCATTATTTACGTACTCAAGCTGTATTCCCAAACATAACTTAGTTTTTCCTAAGTCTTTCATTTCAAATTCGGCCTTTAAATATTCAACTGTTTGGGCGATATCTCCAGAGGTTCCCAGGATGTTCAAATCATCCATGTATACTGCTATAATCACAAATCCTCTGTTTGCAAACTTCTTTATAAAGATACACAGACTGATGGGATCATTTTTATATACAGATTTAATCAGGTACTCGCTTAAACGATTGTACCACATGCGCCCACTCTGTTTCAGTCCGTATAAGGATTTGGTTAGCCTAATGCAGTGTTCTTCTCGAGAACTTTTCTTATCTTTGAGCTCAATACCCTCTGGTAATCGCATATAAATCTCATTCTCCAGTTGACCATATAAAAAGGTGGTTACTACATCCATTAACCGTAAATCCAATTTTCTCTTATGGCCAGACTTATCAGGAATCGGAATGTCGTTGCATCCACCACAGGGGAGTATGTCTCCTCATAATCGATTCCTAGTCTTTGTGAGAATCCTTGTGCCACAAGCCGTGCTTTGTGTCGAACAATCTCTCCTTGTTCGTTTCTCTTCCTCACAAAGACCCATTTATGTCCAACTGGGATTATATCTCGAGGTGTCCGAATTATGGGACCAAAAAAAACCTCTCTCTACTTTTAAAGAGTTTAACTCCACGTCTTTTAAGCCAATCTAATCAGCGAGTGCACTCTAAAATGGATGTGGGTTCTAGATCCTCATTCATTACATCAAGGGCTACATTGCATGCAAATATTTCATCGATGTCGACATCTTTTCTGTTCCATTGGATTCCGTACTTAACAAAATTAATCGAGATCTCATTGTTATTTTGAACTTCAGGACCATGATGCTCGGCGTCCTGAGCTTCATTTTGTGGTACCTTAGGCTCATCTGTGTCCGGACCATCCACTATCTCCTCGGTCTGAATTTCAGCACCTTTCTTTAATTTCCGAGGAGTCTTATCTTTGGAACCAGTAGGTCTCCCACGTTTCAAACGGGTTTTAGACTCTGTAGCCACTTGCGGTCCATCTTGGACATCAATTCGTATTGGTGCATTCACGGCTGGTATATACGATTTGGTTACTCTCTGCGGGTCAGCAAAGGAATCTGGCAATTGTATAGCTAGCTTTTGCATATGAATAATCTTTTGGACTTCCAAGTCACTTTCTTGGGTCCGAGGATCTTGTCAATTTAAGGATGTATGATTCCATGAGAGTTCTTTTACCAGCCGGTTCTCACTACCTACTGTTGGAAAAACGGACTCATCGAAATGACAATTCGCGTACCTGGCCTTAAACAAATCACCGGTAGTTGGCTCTAGGTACTTTATGATCGTGGGTGAATCATATCCAACATATATTCCCATCCTCCTCTGAGGTCCCATCTTAGTCCTCTGTGGTGGAGCAATCGGTACATAAACTGAGCAACCGAATATTTTAAGATGGGATATGTCTGGCTCTTGACCCGTAATTAATTGGGAGGGGGAATATTCATGGTCAATTGATGGCCTGATACGGATTAATTCTGCGGCATGTAAGACTGTATGTCCCCAGGCTAATACTGGAAGCTTTGACCTCATGAGTAATGGTCTAGCGATCAGCTGTATGCGTTTGATGAGAGATTCGGCCAAGCTGTTTTGTGTATGTACATGTGTCACGGAGTGTTCCACACTTACCCTCATGGACATACAGTAATCATCAAAAGCTCTGGAGGTAAACTCACCCGCATTGTCCATACGGATGGTTTTTAAAGGAAAGTCTGGAAAGTGTGCCCTTAGGCGAATTATCTGCGCAAGGAGTCTTGCAAATGCCAAGTTCCGTGTTGACAATAAGCATACATGTGACCATCGTGTAGATGCGTCAATGAGGAACATAATATATCGGAACGTCCCACAAGGTGGGTGGATTGGTCCGCATATGTCTCCTTGAGTTCTTTCCAGGAAATTTATTGTTTCCTTAGTCACTTTTACTGGTGACGGCCTTACTATCAATTTACCTTGTGAACATGAGGCACAAGTTTGAATTTTTGTGATCACTCTCCTTTCTTTCAAGGCGTGTCCTCTCGATTTTAATATCAGTTTCCGCATCATTCCTGACCCGGGATGTCCCAGCCGGTCATGCCATAAAGTGAACATATCCGTAAAAACTTTGTTTACGGTGGCATTGGCTTCTATCATACTGATTTTTATGCAGTATAAGCCCGTAGCTATAGCAGGTATAGTCTCGAGGAATTTCTTTTGACATTGGGCGTCGTCTTTAACGATCTGGAGAAATTCTCTGTTTCCTCCGCCCATTGTTTCCACATGAAGACCATTCAGACGAATGTCTTTAAAACTCAATAAGTTTCGATTTGAGCTTGGTGAAAATAATGCATTAGGGATTTCTAGATGCGTGCCTTTAGGCATTAGAATGTTGGCCTGGCCGTAGCCTTCTATAAGGCCGGCCGGTCCTGCTATAGTACTTATACTTGCCCACAAGAATTTATGTCTTAAAGCCTTAAAAATTATTCATTCAAATCAAAGAAACAAATCCAAAGACATAAAACCAAACATGAATAAAAGCAACAAGAAATGGAAAAACTTAAAGCTCGGATATCCTTAGTCAACTTTTGAACTGCCCTCACAGTCCGAGGTTTCTTCCTCGTTATTTGTTTCGGGATTATCCATCTCATTGCATCTTTTAAGCACTTCATCACATCTTTTTATGAGTTCTTTGGTCCTCTGCCCTCTTCTGAGGTAATGATATAGGTCATTATAGTTAGTGAAACTTTTGGCCTTGAGTGATAAAATCACATCACGTGGATCGAGTGTAGAGATGGTCTTTTCCAAAAGATCATCATCTGTCACCATTTTGCCACATAGCCTGAGGCCATAGACGATTTTCATTAGGGCAGAGTGGTATGCATCCGCGGATTCACAATCCCGGAAACCGAGAGTCTCCCATCCTTCCATGGGGTTTTGCCACAGTACCATTGAAAATCTTTCACCCAACTTTGTCCAAAGATCAAAAGGGTCTTTAACATCTTGGTACTGATCTCTCAGTTCTTCAGTGAGATGGAATCGCATAATTGTTATGGCTCTTTCCCTTTGGCTTTCTATTTCATAATTGCCATTTGTGATGCATCTTCCGAGTCCCCTAGTTTGTAGAGCAATTCTAGTGCTCATTTCCCATTCTAGGAAATTATCTCCAGAGAGACTTAGGACCGGATAATCTGAGGTGTCCTTAGACATCTGAAAATATCCAATAATTTTCAGTTAGGACTTTAAATATGATCCGGACCTTAGGAATATGGCCGGCCATGCATCAGATTTTCACTTTAGGACTTTTTAATAAAATCCGGACCTTAGGAATATGGCTGGTAATGTTTATCCGATTTTAAGTTTTACAATCAATCAAATTTATGCAATCAAACAATAGGGCCGATTTTATTTAATGGTTTATGCACTTGGAATTTTCTATTTTTAATTTAATCCTTAATTAAAAGTTAATCCTTGACTTTTAAGAAAAAGAAAAACAATTAAAAGGATAGATCCTTAAAGGAAAATGATATTCTTAAAACTTTCCTTTTTAGTAAAAGGAAGGGATTAAGATTTTCCTATTTGGATTAAGATTAGGGCAAATCGATTTCAACCTTCTTTTCGATATGGTCGATTTCCATTAATGATTAAACAAGGTGATCTAACAACCTAACTCATGAAACAAGTAATCCAAATTCGATTTTCATGATTAAACAACCTTAAGCATGCGATTTATATATGAGCCAAATTCGATTTTAATGAATGATGCAAACAAGCTCTTATGCGATTTTAAACAAGTAAACAAGCAGGCTAAGGAACCAAATTTAATCATGCAATAATCGATTTCAACAAGCAAGCAAACAAATATTCAAGCAATCCGATTTTAAAGGTTTCATATAGCTTAGGTCAAATTCGATTCTTAGGGTTTAAGCAAGATCAAACAAGTTTAAACAAGCAAATCGATTTTAGGTCATATCCTTAGCTTAGGTTCAAGTTCAGATATTGGTTTAAACGTGAACAAACAAGTTCTAGAGAGAGATTGATTTTAGGGTTTCTTATTCTTCTTAGTCCAATTCGATTTGCTTTTGTTCTTAGCTTTAGGGATTACTTTGATCACCTTAGGATGTTGAATGGATAGGAACCGGGAGCTAAAGACCTCGGAAAACACAAGCTGAAATCGGATCTCCTTGGTTTATTTGGTAGATCTCGTGCACTGTATGCGTGCGTGAGAGCGCGTCCGATGTCTGATCGACAAGCGGTTATCACCGGTAGATTCGTCTCGTCGAGGGCTTCGATTTTATATCTAGATCGCCTTCTGGTGATTCACGGTTTGAAAGATATGACTCTTTTAAAGTTTCGGCGGCTGCTTTAGGTTTTGGTGTCCGGCGGCTAGCTTAGGGTTTTTAGACACTCGTGCTGATAACGTGTTGTGAACTGAATGTTCTGTGTGTATTATTATGAGGACCAAATGTCTCTTTATATAGTGATTACACTAGGTAGAGAAAAGGTAATTATCCTTTTACTACACATACAATGAAAATGAAATATTCTATTAACCTATTACTTGTTGAACAAGGAATGGTCAAGACTAATCTAGAATATTCCTAAGAACTGGTTATGCAATAACCTCTACGTGGGTCGGTCTATATTGAGTCCATTAAACCAAACGGTTCATAACAATATCCAGCTAAATAAAGAAAGAGAAAAAACGGTGGGAAAATCTACAGATACAACGAGTTTTCTTAAATCTGAAGAGAAATGTTACAGATAATGGGGTTCGGTTGGGTTTCTATGTTCGGTCATGGACGAATGTGAAGTGGGCCTCGTCGAAACCCATTAAACTTTATCAAGTTTGTTTGTCGTTTTTATTTGTAGATGAAACAAGACCTTGACGAGATAAAGGAATCCTTATGTGGTTTCACACCTAACAACATCGCTTCATGGCATCACAGTGGATTTCGTTCACACTTCCGGTTACCTTTGTCACATCACCTTGAGCCAGGTGGAGGAAGAAGCAGTTCGATCCCTTTTTCGGTTTCTTCAAACTTGGGAAGGAAGGATTTGAAGAGGTTTTTGATGATCCAATGGCTGAGTTGAAACAACTAATGGAATTGTAGAGTATCAAAACAAGTTTGAGCCCATTAAAAATCGTGCTAAACTCTCGAAACCATACCTTGTGAATGCGTTTCTTGCTGGGCTCCGATTAGATACTCAATCATATATTCAATCTTTTCGACCACAAACCGTCCATCAGTGCTTGGTACTTGGGAGGTTGTATGAACAAGCTTATCCGAAGAGCAGCCTGCACATTGACAACGTCAACATGGATCAGACTGTTTGTTGTGATGAAAAGGATGCTCCTGCTTGGCCTTTTGATGGGGAACGAGTTGGTTGATCTTGTTCTTGATACATCTAGTGCTTTATTGATGTCAAATGCAGAGTATACTCTACCTTTTGTGATGGGTTTTATGAAGCTGAGGCGATTGAGACAAATTTGAACGATGTGCAAGTGGCAGAATTTTTTTACGATGAAAAAAGTCTGGGGAAAGAAACAAAGTCTGGCGTGTTTCATCAGGTTAAATCATTGGAAATCAAGGAACTGTAGGCCACATCATTTTTAAAATGCGCAGCAGATGAGGTACATGTGCAGTCCATCGAGCTTGTGGTGAGAGGTAAAACTCATGAGGCCAGATCAGATGTTGTTTCTTCACCAGGGGTAAGTGTCAAGAGAGATGGTGCTGTACAGTCACAAGCCTGTGTCTCTCATTAGTATATCCTCAAAGTCAGTTAAGCTGGTTAGAGAGAGAGCTGATAATGTTGGAAATTTGAAGCAATCTATTGCAGGATTTCATAGGAGTTATGGGTCTGATATCGAAGCTTCTTTTGGAGCTGAATTATATGACTTGGCTTATAAGAAGCTGGATATTGCTCATTGCTTTGAGGTGCAAGATTTTTATAGTATTCATGGAAGTATTATGATTTTAGGCATATAGCTTTTGCTCCCATAGGGACAAATTTGTATATAGCTTGTGATGATTTAGTGGTTCATCATGCTCAAGGGATGGAAAATGACAAGTGTGAAGACCGTAGAAATATTCTGAATTTAGATTTGGGTGTTGAAGGCAAACAAGTTTGCGTTGCTGTTCTCCAAGAAATTATCGAGATTCATTATTCTCATTTGATATATCAGCCGGCTCAGCATCGCAACAGAGAAGAAGTAGCTTCACATAAAAAGACGAATGGACTACATGAACACTTGAAGCTTACCTAGAATGGAAGGAAGATTAGTTTGCCTCAGTCTATTGATGGAAAGGACGTTTCTAGTATTCATAGTGCTTCAGAGTCAATTCAGGTACAACTCTTTGTTCTGGAACTTGGCTGTAGTGATAATGTGCTCGAACAGTGTGGTTTATCGCTAGAAATGGAGAACCGAGAGCACAAAAAGGGATTTGCTTGGTGCTAAAAACAGTGTTGGCGAGGCTCATATCATGGTTTGGGCCAGCTTTGTTGCCTCTGGGATTGGAGACCAAGAAACAAAGGCTCAATGTGGTTCAGCTTTATTACTTCCAAAGGGTTTTTGTACGAGGAAACAACTGAACTACAAAAATTGGAAATTTAAGTACAAAGGAAGGATAATGCTTTTGTTTGCTGCTTATCTTCGAAGGTGCAAGGTAAATCAAAAGCGAAAGAAGCGAAGTGCTCTAAATCTTGGAAGTTCAAAATATACAACGGCATTTGAGCTGTTTGTGTTGGTGCCCCTTCCTTCCAACGAAATCTGCAGTATTGAGGATAACATTGTTGAGTTCAGCCTTTGGAGCTGATTCCTCTTCTATTTGGCACCGTTGGAGATACAAGATCAGCATTGCTTGTACTTGGAGAGGGTAACGAGATGAAGATATTTCAGAGCTAAATGAGAGAGAGGCAGGTGAAATATCGGAGGTTCTAACTTCTAAGCGAACAACATCACCATTTCCAGCAAACGATTCAGTCAGCTGGTGAAAGAAAAGCGACAACAGATTCTGAAGAAGTGTTAACATACGAAAAAGAATGTGAGAAGCTGTATAGCAAGAG
The DNA here is from genome assembly GCA_010577795.1 of Isatis tinctoria. Classification (NCBI taxonomy): domain Eukaryota; kingdom Viridiplantae; phylum Streptophyta; class Magnoliopsida; order Brassicales; family Brassicaceae; genus Isatis; species Isatis tinctoria. Next base: position 4,534,010 of record CM021246.1, on the reverse strand, counting down.
ATAGTTCAAGACAGTGATTCACGTTTGCTTTTATAGCAACTGGATGAGTTATGGCAGTGAGAAGTCTATTTTTGGTCATTTGGAAAAGAAAAAAAAAGAGTTTATTTTTGGTCATGTAGCCTTGGCGTTAAAGTTATGCAGAATTTTCTCTTTGCCTGGATGAAGCGGTTTCAAACCTTTAGACCTTGAAGCAGTGAGAAGTACTCTAAAATCTCGCATATTCAGATATCTTTGTATATTTTTATATCTTTTATCGTTTAATATCAATGGTTCATAACGACGCCTACTTTCTGTACTAAGCAGAGTATACTTTTGAAAGAAAATCAACAAATTCTATAAAAATAAAAGTCAAATCAAAATCATTGGACTCAAACTCGATTTATATGACCGCATTATCAAATGACAAATTTTAGCTTTATGTACAAAGATTGGAAAATCACAATAAAGATGAAGTAAAAGCAAAAAATTAAGAGTCTAGCGTTATCACACCTACAAATTATCCTTTCCCTATATATATATAAAATTTTTTTTGGTTTAATTCATTTCAAAGCTCCGAAAATCCAAAATCTTTGTCTTCAAACCCAAGAAGTCATAACCAATGCTGTTACTACTACTAACGTCAACTGAAGAATAGCTAATGCTACTGCTATCCTCTGTTTGACATTTTGCAGTATCACTACTACACTCCATGCCGTTCTCCATATAAAAACGGGACGCAGTGTAGGGAGGTCTCTCCCTTCTCTGATCATCATGATTCTTGTTTTGCCATGGTGGACTGATCCTTAGCTCGAGATTCAAATCTGGAAATATTTCCTCTTCAACAACAACAACAGGATAATACTCAACCATCTCTTCTTTGCAAACTAACCCATTAACTCGATCCCGCTTCTCGTTTTTAAGCTGCTTCTGCTCCTCCAACTTCTCTGTTTTCTCAAACCGAGACCCAAAAGAAACATCTTTGACAACTTGGTCCTCTGTTTTCTTCGAGTCAGGACTTTTCGCCGCGTTGATCGATCTGTGAGTGTTGGGATCAATCCCTTTGCTCAAAAGCTTCCTCTTTATATGCGTGTTCCAGTAATTCTTGATCTCGTTGTCTGTTCTTCCAGGCAACCTCGCCGCAATTAAAGACCACCTGAGAGGAAGAAGCAAAAAAAAAAAACAGAGCATAAGCTTCTGAAAAACAGAGCATAGAAGAGTGACTCTGTAAATGAAACTGTAAAAAAGGGACTCACTTGTTGCCAAGAAGGCTATGAAGCTTGATGATAAGTTCATCTTCATCGTGGGTAAAGTTTCCTCTCTTGAGATCAGGACGGAGATAGTTAATCCACCGGAGACGGCAGCTCTTGCCGCAACGGAGGAGACCAGCGGCTCGAGGAAGAGATCGCCAGCAGCCTTCGCCGTGGGATTTGATGTAAGAGACGAGTCTCTCGTCTTCTTCTTTAGTCCAAGCACCTTTGTTCATGTGTTCTTTCTCGCAGCAAGGAGATCTTCCCATGGTTTCGGTTTCTTTCTCTTCTTCTTTCTCTGCTGCTGCTCTTGCTTCTGAAGTTGTTGTGAGGGTTTTATGGAGAAAGGAGAGAGAAGAGAGAGAGAAGGTTGGAGGTGGAAGGTGAGCCTAATTGCTTCTAGAAGAGAGTTGGTAGGACACGTTCGAAGAAGTGGCTGGTGGGCCTTTATTTTGTTTGTTTAATATTTTATTTCACATCAAACTTATAACTACCACATTCATATTATTCACTATATTTCTTTTTTTTTTCTTTTTATATCTTCACTTCGATGTAAATCTCAAACCATTTATTATCTCAGGAAAAGAAGTTTTCTTTCAATTCATCAACAACATGAAACGCTTCAAAATTAATATGCGGTTCAACCGTTCAACACACATCCACACAGATATATATTATATTTTTACCACCATTATTTTAACCGTTAATCGAAAATGGGAGGATTTTTTTGCCCATGTTATGGCACCAAAAGGTTTCTGGTTTATAGTAGTGACAGAAAATAACGGAAACTTGCCGAAAATAAAAAAAAAACAAAAGCTTGTTGACACATTGCTAGGTTTGAACTAGTGTAGTTAATAGAACTTTATTTAGATATGACATATGTGATATATAGTTTGTAATACAAACTTTGTATGATTGGTCAAGAATTGGATGGGATTTCGTTACTAATTATAATGGATTTTGAACGAGAAGTGACTGTGATTATGTGAACATAATGATTGTTAGGATGAAAGGTATTGCACGTTTGGCATAGGACCATAGGTTATGGTAATTATGATTGTGTAGTGCATGAGATTATGTATAGGACAAGATGACTTAAACTGCACCTTGCGTGTGAGTTTAAGTAATCGGTTCATTGAGTATATACCGATGAGCTTGGCTAACACTTAACTTAGTGGTTTGTGTCCAGGAGCGGAGGATGGACAGTCGTTATATCATTTTAGCATATTTTGTGTTTTTAGTTGTTAATTAACAGTCCTTTATAAAAAAAAAATTTGGATTGTTGTTTACATGATTAATGGTATGATTATTTGTGATTGGAGTTATAAGATATATAGAGTCGGTTGCTAAATATGAATGGCTATGACGACAAAGGGCAAATCTGATCAGAAAACAAAAAGTAAAAATGTTACTTGATAATTGAATTATAAAAAGAACGTTATTAAAGAATAAAGCTATATATAGCTTATTGCCCTAATTTTTAGTTTCAAACATAAACATACTAAGCTACTGCATGCATGGGAAATGAACAACGTATTGTCCTGTTCAAATTCTTGATCTTCAGCAATGTACCAACATGATAGACTGCAAGCTTCTGATTAATTTAATTGGTATTGATACACGTATTACTTAAATCCTACAGTTTATGTTTTTTTTTTCTTTCTGTAATTAGTTAAATCCTACATTCCAATAGAAATAATTAAAACTTTAAATTTCGTAAAGCTCACACCCTAGTCAAAATGTGTGAACACCATTACACCGTCGAATAATATTTTTAATGATTGAAACCACGTGTCACCGCTTTTTACCGCTCAAAATATATAAAACACAAATATAAGCAGATAAATATTGAAGAAAATAATGTTCTAGAATATCAATGTTGTACCAAACTCATATCACTATCATCTTGTTGGGACAAAAGCCCTATTTACCCATATTCGTGACGCCTTGTGAGGAATAGTCCAACTTCATTTTTTTATTAATTATTATGTTATCATCACAACTCCAAACTCTTCTTTTTCATTTGTCTAAATGATTGATTGATGGTTAGAAATGTTTGTTAGATCCGTTTATTTAATCTAAGTGGTCTCTCCTTGCGTATTTTAGATTGCTTGCTCTAGTATTGTTTAGTTATTTAATGAAAACATTTGTTAGGACAAGACTTGATTGATAAGTTAAATTAAGTCCCTCAATATTATATATACTCGTCCCTTTGAACCTAAAAGATAAACCTATAGTTTATCATACGATAAACGTAACACGTCGGCATATACAAAACTACTATTAGATTGAAAATGTAAACTCAAGTTCGTAATTGAAGCCAATTAAATGTGCAATTTAGATAAACAATAATCTCTTGGTGTTGCTTGAAATTCGGTGATAACGATTTCGAAGAATAGAGTTAATCAGATACTGATCAATGAGAAAAGTTGTTCGATGAAGAATATTCATGAAAAAAAGTTGGAACAAGAGAGATCTCCCAAACCAAACATGCATGCATGGAGCATGGTAAAGATTTTCATACCGAATCATGTAAAAGTAGTCCCACATGTTAGCCTCTACCTAGTTAGCAGTCCAGAATTATACAGCCAAGCTAAATATATTACGTTTTTACCATAAAAAAAAACTCTTTTAACTTAATCTTCTTAGAAATAACTTTGCAAGTGAAGAGAAAGTTTAGCTTTTTTTTTTTGTAAATACACAAACAAAATATTGATGGACCGCACAAAGCAAAGAGGAGTACAAAAAAAAAAAAAAGAACTGTTCTGAGTATCCAGACTTGTAGCTAGGCACAGGAATTGTAAGAAACAGGATGATTTGTTTCTGTTTTTGAATTTATTCTAAAAACAGGATGATATATCTTTTTTTTTCTTTCCTTACAAAATTTACATAAGACTATACACTTAGTGTACAGAAGAAATAAAAATAGTAAAAAAAAAAAGAGTGGTTGGAAATGAAAGAGAGGTCAAGACTCATGGCCCGACCTTACCTTACAACGTACAAGGACAGATTGCAACATACACCGGTCATCCTGAAAGTTGTTCTAACTACCTGTTTTCTAATTACCATATAAACCTCCTTCTTTTCTGAGTTTAGCAAAAAAAGGAATATCAGAAATAATGTAATCTTGTTAATAAAAATAAACACGTTATGCTTGTAACGTGTGTAGTGTGTACATAAACACAAATGTGAAGGAAACAAACAAAAGAATTCGAAGACGTCAAAACCTGGAATCAAAAACAAATTTTATAAATATTATCCTAAACATTCGAAATAAAAACAAAACAAAAGGGACAGAAAACCAAAAAAGTCTAAAGAAGCTTCGTACCTAATAATACCAACCATGTCTAATCCTTGATAGGGTTCGGTTTCAGGTAAGTCCCACTTGGTGTAAGGTGTGGTGGGTACATATTCACCAATCTTATATAATCAATGCTACATAAATTAAATATCAACGTTATGTAGAGTACGAGGCAACTCTACAGCGAAGCCGTATGTAACCATCGACCTCACATACGTAACAATACTGAACCGAACTTTAACAGAAACAACAAAATAAACCCCTAAACCTTGTGTTAAGTACCAACTAGGTTCTGATTCCTCGCTCACACAAAATCTTGGTTTCTAAAATAATTTGTGTTTAACTTCATAGTTCTTACAAAACAACATATGTTATTGAGTAATATATGCTTGTTTTCAATATTTTCATAATAGAATTTATAATTTTTGATATTAACGTAATTACAAATATGAAACTCAAGTATTTTTATAATTGAAATGAGTTAACTTTTCTTTTAAGCCATTTTCAGTTGTCAACATTTATTTTTAATATTTTTATAATCAAAATGGGTTAATCTGTCATTTTTAATCCATCTTATAGTGATTTCAAATATTTTTTTTTTATGTTTTGATGGAACTGTACATTTTGAACCTAACCAACCTAAGCAACACGACGAAATCTAAGTAACCAAGAAGAGAAAGAGAAACGACACACCGAATTGTTTACTCGGTGTTCACTTGCTCTTCGCACCCAGGGAAGAGGAGCTACGTCACCGGGGCTGCGTCACCTGCAGCAATCCCTTATACTTGCTCGAGCTTGAGCTGTTCAGTTACAGCAATGGAGTCTCTTGATCTTTCTACTCTCTCTCTATCGTATCAAATGAATCTAGAAGAAGACTAAAGCCAGCTCTATAACTCAGCGAATACACGTGATTCTCACATGACTACAACTATAGCTAAACCTTCTAATCTATCAAGAGAGTCCGATAAACTTAGAGAAAATACTAACTAAGCTAAAGATATGGAACAAAACCTTCAAATCTCCTCCTTGTTCCTTATCGTAAAGCTCCTCCTCGAACCTCACAACTTGAAGCTCCTTGAGACGATATTCCACCTTGTAACATCTTTCTGAATAAACCCATTCAGCTGTTTTAAATACGTGAGTAAACCCACTCAGTTGTTGAGTCCTCACGACTCATCTCTATTCTTCTGAGATTCTGAGAAACTTCAACGCACTCTGAAGTTTCCCAACTGGTAACACTTTGGTAAAGATATCAGCCGAATTATAGGCTGTAGCTATCTTTGTCACTTGAATAAACCCTGCTGCAATCAAATCCCTAATGAAGTGGTACTTGACTGCAACATGCTTTGTCCTCTCGTGGAGCACAGCATTCTTTGTTAGTGCAATGGCACTTTGTGAGTCGCAGTACACCGTTACAGCATCCTGCTTGAAACTAAGTTCATTCATGAACCCTTTTAACCATACTGCCTCCTTAGCTGCATCCGTAAGAGAAATATATTCTACCTCCGTAGTAGAAAACACCACTACTTTCTGCAAACTTGATCTCCAACTAATCGTATTACCTCCAACTGTGAAAACAATTCCAGTTGTTAATCTTCTTCTATCCAAATCACTGGCATAATCTGAGTCACAATAGCCTTTGACTATAAACTCTCCTTCCTTTCTGTAACAGAGTTTGTTCCTGAGAGAATCATTCAGATACCGAAATATCCACTTCACTGCTTGCCAATGTTCCTTCAGCGGTTCGCTCGTGAACCTACAAACCACACCAACCGATTATGCCAAGTCAGGCCTAGTACCAATCATCGAGTACATCAAACTCCCGACTGCGCTCTGATAGGGTATATTCTTCATGTAATCCTCCTGTTCTTGGACTTCTTTTTCTGTACCAGATTTTAGCTTGAAGTGAATCCCCATTGGTGTCGCTACAGACTTGGACTGATCCATCCTGAAATTTCGCAAAGCCTTAAGCACTTAGCTCTCCTGAGAAATAGTCAGAGTACCTTTAGCTCTATATCTTGTAATCTCTGTTCCTAGAATCTTGCTTGCTTTCCCGAGATCCTTCATCTCAAACTCTGAGTTTAGTAACACTTTCAGCTTACAAACTTCTTGTTTATTCTTGGACGCTATCAGAATATCATCTACGTATAGCAGTAAGTAGATGTAATCTTTCTCCTTAAGCTCCTTGTAGTAAACGCATTGATCATAATCACTCCTGCTATATCCATTCCGCTGAATAAACTCATCAAATCTAGCATTCCACTGACGAGGTGACTGTTTAAGACCGTACAACGACTTCTGAAGAAGACAGACTTTGTCTGGGAACTCCTTATCAATGTATCCCTCTGGTTGATCCATGTAAATCTGCTCATCCAGAAAACCATGTAAAAAAGCGGTCTTGACGTCCATTTTTTCTAGCTCCATGTCGTGATGAACGACTGCAGATAGGAGAAGCTTGATAGATATATGCTTAACCACCGGCGAGAAAATCTCTTGATAATCCACTCCTTCCTTTTGTGAATATCCCTTCGCCACCAATCTGGCTTTAAAACCTTGGTTCTTCTACCCCTGAGATACCTGCTTTCCTCTTGAACACCCACTTGCACCCAATATGTCTTTTCTTAGGGTCTCTGTCAACTAGTCTCCACGTTCTGTTCTTCTTTATAGAACCCATCTCCTCTCCAGCTGCTTCGGACCATTTGTCTCCATCAGGGTCACTCATTGCTTCTTTGTAACTTTGACGTTCTGCGCTGCCTCCATCTTCCACCATCGTGTAGACAACATCGTCTATATCATCGTCTGGATATACTTGATAATCTTCTAGCTTGATTGATGGTCTTAGCATTCTTCTTTCATGATCCCTTGCTAACTGATAATCTTAAAGATATGAAGCTCCTTCTGGAATTGATCTTTGGGTATTCGCCTGACCTTGAGTAGACCTTGTTCCGAATTCATCTTGTGAATCTTCTTCTCGAAGATTATCACCTCAATCCTTATCGTTTTCTGCAAGATCATAGCTCATAAACTTGTCAGATGACACATTATCATTCAAAGTACCTGTGTGGTTGTTGGCTTTAAGATCCTTGTAAACCAGGTCTTCTCTAAACACCACGTTCCGACTAATCACACATTTCTTCTCCTCGAGTAGTCACACTCGGTATCCCTTCACTCTCTCCGGATAACCTGTAAAAATACCTTTCTTGGCCCTCAGGTTTAGTTTGCCTTCGTCTGAATGAATATAAACTATACATCCAAACCTTTTCAAACCTTATAGGCTAGGAGTTTCTGATGTCCACATCTCTTCTGGGATGTTGAAATCAATCGCTGACGAAGGAGAGTGGTTGATCACATAAACTGAAGTTGATGCTGCTTCAGCCCAGATTTGTTGTTGAAGACCTCTTTCACTGAGCATACTCCTTACCTTGTTCATGATAGTCCTGTTGAGGCGTTCTGCGACCCCATTTTACTGAGGCATATACGTGCATGTCCTCTGCCTCACCACACCTTCGTCTTTGCAGAACTGATCGAACTTGAGGTTACAGAACTCTATCCCATTGTCGGTCAACTTCTTTACCTTCTGTTCAGTTTGCACTTACACCATCCTTTTCCATTCTACAAACTTGTTAAATGCCTCGTCTTTTGTTCTGAGAAAGTAGACCCAGACCTTTCTTGACCAATCATCCGTGAAAGATATGAAGTACTGACATCTTCCAAGGCTCAGTGGGACATTAGGAGAACCCCACAAATCCGAGTGGATATAATCAAGCTTATTCTTGCTAACATGCTTTGCAGTACCAAATCCAGCTTTATGTGTTTTTCTGATTACACAATCCTCACAGAATTTTAGTTCTGTCAAATCTTCTCCGTTAATGCACCCTTTCTTTGCCAATATCTCCAAACTCTTATGTCCTGCATGACTCAAACGACTGTGCCACAACTTGGTCTGAGCTTCCTTTGAGTCTTGCGTCTTGTTTTGTTTGTTTCTGCGGCATAAGTTTCTGAGACCTTAGCTTTTCCTTGTAGAATGTAAAGAGTATCACCACTCTTTCTTGCTCCCTTGATTATGACAGTACATCCCTTGATGATCTTCATTACTCCTTTGGAACCTTTGGATTCGCATCCTTTATTCTTAAGAGTACCGACTGAGATTAGATTTCTTCCAATCTCTGGCATGAACCTCACGTCATGCAGAACAAAGGTAGTGTTGTCTGGATTTCTAAACCTTACAGACCCTATGCCTTTTACATCTGCATACGAGTTGTTTGCCATCCTGACTCTTCCACCGGATGTCTCTTTGAAGTCTATGAACATATCTCTTCTTGGAGTCATGTGAAAAGAACACGCAGAGTCAAGAACCCACTCTTCTCTGTCCTTATCACCTTGAGATGAATTAACCTCATGCGCTATGAGACCGACTAGATCCTGTGCATCATCTTTAGCCAAAGATGATTCTCCTTTGTCTGTTGAATGATGTTTCCCTTTGGTTCCTTTCAAGCCACTTGTAGCATTGCTTTTTGTAGTGACCATCCTTTCCACATATCCAACAGCCGCCCTTCTTTCTTTCTTCTCACTTCGATCTTGATCTATCTTACTTTGACTTTGCCACTTGATGAACCACGTGTTTCGCTTCTTCCTCTTGTATAATGCACTTCAGAGCTGAACTTTGAACTTGAGTTCCCCTTAAGTTCCTTTTCTTTGGACTTTGCTGAGCTCACCACATCTTCAACTCTGATTGCTGTTCTGCTGTACTTTACGGTTTCCTTTAATTGATCGTACTTAGCCGGAAGAGCGTTTAGTAGGAGCACGGCTTGAACCTCTTCTGCGACCTCAATACTGAGATTGCTTAGATATCCTACCAACTTGAGAAAATCGTCCATGTTTTCATCGATGCTTCGATGATCGTCCACGTTTTCATCGATGCTTCGATGATCCTCCACTTGAATCCATACAACTCGAGCTGAGCATGAACTCTATTGGGCAGAGACTTTGGCATGTACAGCGTTTCAAGAAGCGTCCACGTTTGAGCCACTGTGGTACACCTTTCTATCTTTCGCAGCACATGATTCAGAAAGATTAGATTCATTGCCTGTTCGCACCGTTCGAACCTTTCTTCTTTGTCAATGACTGACTTCTTTTCTTTCTCCGAATCTTCCTCTGTTTCTGTCGCTTCGCTTGACTCGATCTTTGGAGTCATCTTGACGAGAACATCGTTAAGACCTGAAACACTTAGAAAGGCATACATCCGACGTTTCCAGAGAGAGAAATCTCCCTTTCCATCAAACCTCTTGATTCTTACTTAAGACTCCTTCATCCTAGCAGAGATCTAGTTCGCGATCGTTCTTCTTGGGCTAATTACTCTAAACCTAGAGCTCTGATACCAATTTGTACGATTCTGAACCTAACCAACCTAAGCAACAAGACGAAATCTAAGTAACCAAGAAGAGAAAGAGAAACGACACACCGAATTGTTTACCAGGTGTTCACTCGCTCTTCGCAACCACGGAAGAGGAGCTACGTCACCGGGGCTGCGCCACCTGCAGCAATCCCTTATACTTGCTCGAGTTTGAGCTGTTCAGTTACAACAATGGAGTCTCTTGATCTTTCCACTCTCTCTCTAGTATCGAATGAATCTAGAAGAAGACTAAGCCAGCTTTATAACTCAGCTGAATACACATGACTCTCACATAACTACAGCTATAGCTAAACCCTCTAAGATATCAAGAGACTCCGATAAACTTAGAGAAAATACTAACTAAACTAAAGATATGGAACATGACCTTCAAATCAACCCGTAAAAAACAACAAATTATAAAATATCAATCATACCCTGTTACACCATATAATTAAATAATATAAATATTGATTAATTTTTAACATCTTAACTTTCTGGCAAAAATCCTAACTTCTTTAAGCACTTAAAATGATGATTTTACTTTTGAGATATCCAAACTAATCCGAAAATTAATTAGAACCGAAACCAGCACGAAAGAAAAAGAAATTCTGAACCAAAACTTTTTGTAAGAAGTTTTAGTAGATTCGGTTTTACGATGGTTTTGTTTTTTTTTTTATAAAAACAGAAAACATGAACCAAAACCTGGATGGAACACCTTTAATTCATAAACTGAACCAAACCAAAACCACTGAAAATGCCGACTGTTGGATCAATGTGTTTACATATTGTAGCAGAAACATAAGAATCTAGAAGTTTATGTTATATCGATACATGCATGCTTACAAAACCAGAGCAACAGGAAGAGGACGCGTTTCTTCTTTCTATTTCATTTACTTCATCTTTCTGCGAATTTCATAAAAGTAGCTAAACGCCACAACAGCAGCAGCGACCGCGACTCCGGCTGCAGTATGTGCCAACGGGGTGCTGTCTGTTATCGCCGCAGTAACCGAAGACGTAGGTGAGAACCCGAGCTCCGATAGTTTCTTGTGTGACTCTGCATAGTCTCTGAAGAATGCATCTTCGTCCTGTTGGGACAATAACATTATACTTTGTTAAGAAACGAAATAAGAAATCAAGATGACACTTAGCTTGCAAGATACTCTTGGCCAGTGAGCTTGAGATTAATCATTTATCTGGCTAGTTTGCAACTGTGCAGTAGAAATCTTAGTGGCTTAAAATGGATTATCACAAGTACCTTTTTCTGTTACCAATAGTCTCTACACGAACATTGTCCATTCTCAAAGCAATGAAACCGAGTAGAGTCTCTCAGCGTAATCCTCCTCTTTGTGATCTTCGATATGAACTTAATAGCACTGTGACAATCTACACAAGACCTCAAGTTCTTAAACATCTTAAACGCCGTTCCTTCTGGTGACGATAGAATCGCAAACGCAACCGCGAGTTTCTCGCTATGGTACAAAAGATTCTCTTCTTTATGCTCATATTCTACATCGTGCAATACAAGTTTCGTAGCGGGAACATACCCTTCTTCTTTCATCTTCTTCCTTAATTCACCCAATTACTCAACTATTTGGACATACATTGGATGCGAAGTATCTGTTAGAAGGAAACTATTTTAGAGGTGATGGAGAAAGTGTTTAAGAAAATTTGGGAGAGAAAAAATGTTGAAAGGAAGACTTAGTAGAAGGCTTTATGTTTCTTGATTTTAACTTGGTTACAAATGAGAAGGGGGTGGAGGTATTTATAGCCTCCACATTACAAAATATCTTACATATTATAATCTAAAATCTAGAGAATTCTTTCATAATATCTATATTATTTATTCTTAATTATCTAGATAATTCCATATGAATATCTAGATTTTTTTGTTTAAGGAGGTGGAGTGATTAGATATTTTTAAGTGATCTTCTAGAAATTGGATCAAGTTGTTTTGGATTTGGCCCATGATTTAACTTGATCCAAAATCAAGTTTAGTTTTCAACACCCCCTCTTAAACTTGATTTTGCTACCCCGAGCAAACTTCTCATCTTGATGAAGTCTTCACGCTTCAGTGGCTTGGTGAAGATATCGGCTACTTGATCGTTTGTCTTCACATACTCCAATTGTACTTCCAACTTAGTAACACACTCTCTAATGTAATGATAGCGAGTGTCAATGTGCTTACTTCGATCATGGAAGACAGGATTCTTTGCCAGTGCTATTGCTGACTTGTTGTCCACAAAGATCTTCGTTGGCTCTTCTTGTGGCAAACTCAACTCTTTCACCAGATTCCTTAGCCAGATAGCATGACACACACATGAAGTAGCCGCTACATACTCCGCTTCACAAGTAGAAAGGGTGACAATTGGCTGCTTCTTTGATATCCATGTGAAAGCGGTTTCTCCAATGAAAAACACAAATCCACTTGTGCTTTTTCGGTCATCTACGTCTCCTCCCCAATCGCTATCGCTATATCCAACAAGCTTGTAATCATCAGAAACAGAGTAATACAAGCAAAAGTTTATGGTACCTTTGATATAGCGAAGGATCCTCTTGGCTGCCTTGAAGTGAGTTGTTGTTGGATGCTCCATGTATCGGCTCACAACTCCAACTGCATATAGGATGTCTGGTCTTGTGCAAGTCAGATAACGTAGGCTTCCAACCAAGCTCTTAAAAAGTGTTGAATCTACACTCTCTCCTTCTTCTTGCTTTGACAGCTTGGCTCCACATTCCATTGGCGTACAAACTGGATTTGAGTCATCCATCTTGAACTTCTTAAGCACCTCCTTTGCATAGCCTTCTTGAGTAATGAAGATTCCATTTTCTTCTTGCTTCACTTCAATTCCAAGGTAGTAGGACATCAATCCAATATCGGTCATCTCAAACTCCTTTGTCATCTCTATCTTGAAATCTTCAAACATACTTGGATTGTTGCCTGTAAATATCAAGTCATCTACATACAAGCATGCAATCAGTATATCATTGTCTTGAGTTTTGATATAGAGTGCATGCTCATATGGACACTTGATGAAGTTTTTCTCCTTGAAGTATTTATCAATCCGAGTGTTCCATGCTCTTGGTGCTTGTTTGAGCCCATAAAGTGCCTTCTTCAACCTTAAGACTTTGTCTTCTTCTCTCTTGACTATGTAGCCTTGTGGTTGTTCAATGTAAACTTCCTCTTCAAGTTCTCCATTCAAGAAGGCTGATTTGACATCCATTTGATGTATCCTCCAACTCTTTTGGGCTGCCAATGAAATTATTAGTCTAACAGTTTCTAAACGAGCAACAGGGCAAATACCTCGTCATAGTCGATTCCGGCTCTTTGACTATATCCTTTTGCCACCAATCTTGCCTTGTATCTTTCAACTTCTCCTTTAGAGTTCTTCTTTGCTTTGTACACCCACTTTACACCAATTGCTTTATGCCCATTTGGAAGTGAAGCTAACTCCCATGTCTCATTCTTCTGTATCACCTTGATTTCTTCATCCATTGCATCCTTCCATGTCTTCTTTTCCATAGCTTCTTGGAAATTCATGGGCTCGCAATCCGCAAATAGACAAAATAATGAGATTATCTTGATTTTCAGTTACCTCATAAATCTCTTGAAGACTTCTAAAACGTGGAGTCCTTTCACTTGAGCTCTCATCTCCTTGAGAACTTGGTGTTGGTGAAGTTGGTGGGGTAACTGGTGGATCCTCTCTTGGTTGCTCATCTTCTTCATATGTGGAAAGAAGTTGTAGTCTTCATCAATTGATCTCCAATCCCATTCTCCTTCTTCATCAAAGATGACATTCCGACTGATGATTGTCTTCTTTGTTTCAGGATTGTAGAGCTTGTAGCCTTTGGAGTTAGCATCATACCCAATGAAGATGTACTTCTCACTTTTATCATCTAGCTTGCTCCGCTTCTCTTCTGGAACATGAGCATGAGCAATACTTCCAAATACTCTTAGATGTGAGACCCAGGCTTCCTTCCACTCCATGCTTCTTGTGGTGTCTTTCCCAAAACGCTTCTTGTTGGAGATCGGTTTGATAGATAAACAGCGCACGCAACTGCTTCTGCCCAAAACTCCTTTGGTAGCTTCTTACTTTTGAGCATGCTTCTTGCCATCTCAAGGATAGTCCTATTCTTCCTTTTCGCTACTCCATTTTGTTGAGGAGATCTAGGCACCGTCAATTGTCTTCTAATGCCGTTATCTTCACAATACTTCAAAAATTCTTTGGACATGAACTCTCCTCCACGATCAGATCTCATGGCTTTGATCATAAGGCCACTTTCCTTCTCAACATGGGCTTTGAACTTTTTGAAGTTTTCAAATACTTCTGATTTTTCTTTCAAAAAGTAAACCCATGTCTTTCTTGAGAAATCATCAATAAAGAGAAGGAAGTAGTTACTCTTACCGAGTGAACTTGGTTTGATCGGGCCACATACATCTGTATGTATGAGTTCCAATGGCTTCCGTGCTCTTGTCTTTGACTCATTTGGAAAGCTCATTTTGAATTGCTTTCCAAGTAAACATCCTTCACAAACTTGATTTGGATGATTGATGCAAGGCAATCCTCTCACCATTTCCTTCTTGGAAAGTTGCTCTAGGCCTCCAAAATTGAGATGTCCGAATCGGAGATGCCAAAGCCAAGACTCCTCCTTGTAGCACATCTTGAGGCATTGTGCGAAGTCATTTTGAATGTTCAAGACAAACATTCGTTCCTTGTCATCGGCACCTTGGTGATGAGATTGTCTTCATGATCTCTTATAGAAGGTTGTTATCCTTTAAACGAATATCATAACCTTTCTCTAAGAGTTGTCCTAGGCTCAAGATGTTGGTCTTCATGTTTGGAATATAATAAACATTGGAAATGAATTGATGATCTCCATTCTTCAATCGGATGAGAATATTTCCTTTACCTTTCACCTCCATCTTTGATTCATCTCCTAGAGCCACATTTCCTTTCAGTGACTCATCCAACTCCACAAACATGCTTCTTTTCCCGCACATGTGATTGCTTGCACCACTATCGAGGTACCATTTGTGAATCTCCTCTGGTTCATCTTTCTTGTAAGCCATCAATAACATATCATCTTCATTGCTCCTTTCTTCAACATAGTTGGACTTCTCTTCAACCTATTGTTGTGCGGAGCTTTGCATTCGGAAGCATAATGTCCAAACTTTCCACAGTTGTAACATTTAACACTTGACTTATCGTACCTTGTTTTTGGGCTTCCTCTTCCACAGCCTCTTGATGAGCTTTCTTCTCTTTGGTTTGTATGGTCTTCATGGATCTCCAACCACGTCCATGTACATAACCACGACCTCTTCCTCGGGCTTGACCACCACCACGTCTTTGATAACTTCGGCCAGTTTCTTCTTTAGTATCAATCCGCATCTTGAGTACTTGCTCTGCGATGTCTTCCTTTTTCTTCTTCTTTTCTTCATATGCTTGTAGTGATCCAAGAAGTTGCTCCATCGTCATAGTCTCCAAGTCTTTTGTCTCTTCAATCACCGTGACAATATGCTCAAATTTTGAATCCAACGATCTGAGAATTTCTCCATGATTCTCACCTCATCTAACTTCTCACCGTTCTTTTTAGGTTATTAGTAACCGTTAAAACTCTTGAGAAGTAATCAGAGATGAGTTCACCTTCCTTCATATGCAAGGCTTCAAATTCTCCTCTTAAAGTTTGAAGATGTACCTTCTTAACTTGTTCAGCTCCTTTGTAAGAAGTTTGAAGCTTCTCCCATGCTTCTTTGGCCGACTTTGCACCTGCGACCTTCTCGAATGTGTCTTCATCTAATCCTTGATAGATTAGACAGAGAGCCTTCTTGTCTCTCTTCCTTGAGTCTCTCAAACCATCCCTTTGAGTTTGAGATAATCCACCATCATTCTCCGGTTCAATGAAGCCTTTCTCGACTATCTCCCACACATCATGTGCTCCTAGGATAGCCATCATCCTTAAACTCCAATTGTCATAGTTGCTCTTTGTGAGCATTGGGACTTGGAAGGGAACACCATTGTTTGACATATTTAAGAGAAATAACTAGCTCTGATACCACTTTGTTAGAAGGAAACTATTTTAGAGGTGATGGAGAAAGTGTTTAAGAAAATTTGGGAGAGAAAAAATGTTGAAAGGAAGACTTAGTAGAAGGCTTTATGTTTCTTGATTTTAACTTGGTTACAAATGAGAAGGGGGTGGAGGTATTTATAGCCTCCACATTACAAAATATCATACATATTATAATCTAAAATCTAGAGAATTCTTTCATAATATCTATATTATTTTATTCTTAATTATCTAGATAATTCCATATGAATATCAAGATTTTTTTGTTTAAGGAGGTGGAGTGATTAGATATTTTTAAGTGATCTTCTAGAAATTGGATCAAGTTGTTTTAGATTTGGCCCATGATTTAACTTGATCCAAAATCAAGTTTAGTTTTCAACAGTATCTGCTGCTGTAAACACATGACGCTTACGTTTTATCTCGTTTCAGCTTGAACCGGGCCTCTTGGTGACTCCGATTTCACTCATTCTCTTTCTCATTCTTCCTTCGTCCTCCCATTTTCCTCCTGCAGCATAGATGTTAGCCATTGTAACATAAGTAGCTGGATTTCCGGGTTCTATCGTGAACAGTTCTTGAGCCGCTTCCTCGGCTAGATCAACGTTTCCGTGAGTGCTACACCCACCGAGCACGGAAGCCCATAGAAACATACTCGGTTTCATTGGCATTTCACTAATGATGTCTTTCAATTGTTGGAATCTTCCAGACCGAGCTAATAGATCAACAAGACAGGTGTAATGATCATCTGTATGAGATAACCCGTGCTTCTCTGTTATCGAGTGGAAGTACTCGAGTCCCTTTTCGACCAACCCGGCATGAGTACAAGCGGAGAGGACGTTTACAAACGTAACGTGATCAGGTTGGTGCCAGATTTGAGGAGCACGTCAAAGTACTTCAAGGCTTTCTCAGGCTCCCCGTTCTGGGCATACCCGCCGATCAAAGAAGTCCAAGAAAATAAATCAGTTTTAGGACATCCATCCACGACGTGTTTTGCGCTCTCCATGTTTCCACATTTCGTGTACATGTCTACAAGAGAGGTCGATGCAAAAGAGTAATGATCATACCCAACTCTTGTCATGTATCCATGAACTTGCTTCCCTAGCTCCTCTGCTGTGAGATCAGTGCAAGCGTTCAAAACTCCAGCCAAAGTGTACTCGTTGGGCCGTTGACAAGAACCAACCAACTCAGAAAACAAAGAAAACCCTTCTTGCCATCTACGGGACATGAAATACCTAACTATCATCGATGTCCATGAGACAACATCTCTGTCAACTATCTTATCAAAAATGTTTCATGCTTCATCAATACAGCCACATTTTCCATACATATCCATCAACGAACTCCATATAACCTCATCCGAATCCAAACCAGCACGAACGATATGCCCATGAATTAGTTTCCCACGACGGATACATGGAATCTCAGCAGCAGCTACAGCGCTTGAAACTGTAAAAATGTTGGGTTTCAAATTCGGTAACTTGTGCATCAAACTATACACCAACAATGCCTCTTAAGGCTGATCTTTCTTAGAGTATCCCGTAACCATAGCAGTCAACGAATAGCTATCTCTCTCAGGCATTTCGTCAAATAGCTTCTTCGCTTCCTTAAGCAACCCAACCTCCACATAACCATTTACCATTATACTCCACGAACACACATCTCTTTACGACATTTCGCCGAACAGGTTCCGTGCATCGATCAAACTGCAGCATTTCGCGTACATCCCCAGAAGGCGGTTGCATATAATGACACCAGGTAAAAATCCACAGGTCTTAATGTGTCAATGGGCCTTCGTACCTTTTTCAAGCGCACGTTTTTGGCTGCAAACTTGGATGAGATTGCAATAAGTAGAAGCATGTGGGTTCTTGTCTCGACCCAGAAGTTGAACAGCTTCACCCAAAAGCTTCTTTTCGCACAAAACATCAATGGCTTCAATAAGTCGCTTACCTCTGCATAATCGGTCGACAACAGCAACGTCCTCTTGGTTCGACTTGAAGAACTTTCAAAGTGAGAACTTTCAATTTGGTTTGAAAATGGTACCGAGAAAGTTGAATCATTCGAAAGCTGAGAACTTTCAATTTGGTTTGAAAATGGTTTTCAACAAGTTATTTAAAGGCTTGGAAAAATTGGTGTCACTTGTGATCTATCATTTATGTGATCTTACTTTCAAACGTGCACTAGAAGGATGTTTCAGAAACATTTCATTGGTATAAGGAGCTTTTTGCCTGGTTCTTGAGCACATGAATGCGATCTTATGAAGCAGAGGTCAGTCCTTGATTTCCTGAGATCTCAATTTCTTTTTATTATTACTATACTCTCTCAGAAACTGAGTTTTCTTTTTGTTTTGTTTTGTATGTAAGATCGCTGATTACAAGAGGAAACTATTCGATAATTTAGCTGGTAAGGGAGAGAAAGTTCTTGAGATTGGTGTTGGTACAGGTCCTAATCTGAAATACTATGCGGGTAATGAGAAGCCGGGTTGAAACCTGAAAACTTTAGATTCGTGCAAGGAGTAAGTGGATTGGTACATTTCTGCTTAATTTTGAGACCTCTCTTCCTTTTATAATCCTTTCTCTGTCACTCACTAGGTAGGAGAAGCTATACCATTAGATGATGACTCCATGGATGCAGTCATAGCAACACTATTCCTGTGTTCTGTCTCTGATGTGTCACTCAAACACTTAGTGGTAATTCTTTCTACTCTGTATATCTATCCACTGGTAAAGCCATATTTGATAATCCTTAACCTTCTACTGTTGTCAGAGATCAAGCGAGTTCTTAAACCCGGTGGGATTTTCCTATTCATCGAGCACGTTGCAGCTGAAGGTATACACATTTCTCACTCCAAACCACTTGAAATCAAAGTGTTAACACAAATCTGAAGTTTAAAGTTTTTTTTTTTTTTCTGGGGATGCATATGGATCTATTTTAGGGAAAGTTCAGAATGTATTGGATCCATTACAGCAAGTAGTTGCATACGGATGTCATCTTACGAGAAACACCGGCTTTTACATTTCGGAAGCCGGTTTCGATGGTGGCACAAAGATTAACAATGCTGCCATCTATAGCTTCCCTTGGATAATAAGACCTCATGTCTATGGAGTAGCCTACAAGTAAGACTGATGTAACTAGGAAGTAAGGCAGATCTTGTTTTCAAATTTTTCATTACTTTGCCAATTGATCCACAATATTTGATTCCTTTTTATTAATTATGCCTGTAAGACGAAGAGACATATGGGGGCTAAATCAAGTTGTGCCTTAATTGGTTGCTGAAAAGTGGTATTTAGAGAGATTTGAGTAAAGTGCGCGTGAAAAAACATGAGAGCAAGGCATAGAGCTGGCTTCTTCCTCAGGAAACATTTCCTCTATACATACTCCAAACACCTTCACATGCAATTCAGTTATTCAGTCGTTGTTTTGTCTGACCGGTTTTGTACCACTCATGGTCTCGCTCTTTGCCTCTCTGTTACTCTACTCTTCACAACCGTTGTTCACTTGTGCACATAACTAAAACTATAAAGGATTGTTATAAAATATGTGATTATTCATCACTTATGTGTACAAGTGTCCATTAGTGGTGTTGTTAGATATTTGTCATCACCAAGTGTCACTTAAGTTGCATGTATACTACATGTGTTATGTTGTAAAGGAGATTAGTCATCTACTTAGGTGTCATCATCTTAATTCTTCTTAACCCCTATAAATAGGGAGCTTGTAATGTTGTAAATAAGTTTTTTGAGATATCATAAGCAAGAGTTCCATTTTCTCTCATAAGTCATAAGTCTCTCCCTCTTTACAAAAGCTTTGTTCTTGTTAAGTTCTATAAATAGAACAAATAAGTGTACCACCAAATAATAATTTTCCCACAACATGTTATCAGCACGACCGTCTCTATGCCGTTACTCTGCCCAATCTTTTCCTCCGGTCTATGCCATAAAGAGCAATATCATGTCAAACTTGGCGAAGCTCGATATTGTTGCCCTCGATATAAGCGGAAATAATTATATGACATGGGCATATCATGGAAAAATGCATTTGAGATCAAATGGGCTTCTCAAAACCATCGATCAGTCTGAATCAACGTCGGATGAGGCTAAAGTCAAGGCTATGGTGTTTTTACGCAACCACATCCATGATAATTTGAAAAATGAATACATCACAAAATAAGATCCTGTAGATATTTGGCAATCACTCAAAGATAGATTTGATCACCAAAAGTATGTGATCTTACCAAAAGCCAAACATGAGTGGCTAAATCTCCGTTTCCTGGATTATAAAAGTGTTGGTGAATATAATCCCGCTCTGTTCGGAACACCTCCAGGATGATGTTATGTGGTGAAAATGTGAGTGATTATGATATGATTGAGAAAACACTCTCCACATTCCATCCTGGAAATGTACTGCAGGAACAGTATCAGGAAAAAGGATACACTCGCTACTTGGAGTTGATGCAAGTCCTCCTTGTAGCAGAGCAGAATAATGAACTTGTGATGTTGAACCATCAAGCTCATCCACCTAGATCAGCTCCATTCCCTGAAGCGAATGTTGTAGAATCTGGTAATAATAATAATAATTATCAAAGGCAAGGACGCGGTAGAGACCGTGGTCGAGGCCGTGGACGAGGTCGTGGACGTGGAAGAGGAAGAGGTTTCAACAATGGAAGGAACAAGAACCTCCAAATACATGAAAGTGGCCGTATAATGAAAAAATCGACTGAAAAGGCTTGTTATAGATGTGGCATGAAAGGACATTGGGAACGTATATGTCGTACGTCAAGGCATTTCGTCGATCTATATCAAGAATCACAAAAGGCTAAGGCAAGAAATGTTGAAACCAACTTTGTCAACAATGAGGTTGGACCTTCCTATAATGGCTTAAATGATGATGCTCATCTCGACATTGCGGATTATCTTGAAGTCGGAAATGCCGCAGAAAAACAAAATGACTAAGATCGATGAAGCCTTATAAATTGCCAAGATAATATGAAAAATGATGTTTTATATTTTGCTTGTATAATATAATGGCTTGTTTTGATAAGTATGTATAATATGTTCTCTTGCTTTAATAAAGTAGTTTTTATAATCAGGTTCTAATATGATATAACTTGCAGAAGTTTATTAATAAGCCTTATAATTATCATGACACAGAAAGATGTCACAAATCGAGATTGAGGATGGAGATTTGTGCCTAACAGTTAGTGCTACATCGCACACTATAATTAAAGAAAGAAAATATTTCTCCTCTCTCGAAATGAAGGACTCCGCCAGTTGCGTGAGTACCATATCCGGTAATGCAAAGATAATAATTGGCTCAGGAAAAGCAAATTTTGCTATGCCAAATGGGACGAAGTTTGAAATAAATGATGCTCTATATTCTCCAAAGTCTTACAGAAATTTGTTGAGCTTTAAAGACATCCGGATGAATGGATATCATATTGAGACTATGAATAAAAATGGCACTGAATATCTTTGCATTACAACGGAAAATAAACAACATGTGGAAGAGTTACCCATGTTATTATCTGGGCTATATTGCACAAAAATAAATATGACTGAGTCATATGTGACAATGAATGAGAAGTATATCAATACATTTAAGGTCTGGCATGAAAGACTTGGTCATCCTGGATCAATTATGATGAGAAAGATTGTGCAAAATTCTAGTGGCCACCCGCTGAAAAATGAGAAAATATTCAAAGCGGGGGAGTTTCCATGTAATGCATGTTCTCAAGGGAAACTCATAATAAGGCCATCACCAGACAAAGTTGGGAATGAATCCCCATTATTTTTAGAAAGTCTTACAGAAATTTGTTGAGCTTTAAAGACATCCGGATGAATGGATATCATATTGAGACTATGAATAAAAATGGCACTGAATATCTTTGCATTACAATGGAAAATAAACAACATGTGGAAGAGTTACCCATGTTGTCATCTGGGCTATATTGCACAAAAATAAATATGATTGAGTCATATGTGACAATGAATGAGAAGTATGCCAATACATTTAAGGTCTGGCATGAAAGACTTGGTCATCCTGGATCAATTATGATGAAAAAGATTGTGCAAAATTCTAGTGGCCACCCGCTGAAAAATGAGAAAATATTCCAAACGGGGGAGTTTCCATGTAATGCATGTTCTCAAGGGAAACTCATAATAAGGCAATCACCAGCCGAAGTTGGGAATGAATCCCCATTATTCTTAGAAAGTCTTACAGAAATTTTTTGAGCTTTAAAGATATCCGGATGAATGAATATCATATTGAGACTATGAATAAAAATGGCACTGAATATCTTTGCATTACAACGGAAAATAAACAACATGTGGAAGAGTTACCCATGTTATCATCTGGGCTATAATGCACAAAAATAAATATGACTGACTCATATGTGACAATGAATGAAAAGTATGCCAATACATTTAAGGTCTGGCATGAAAGACTTGGTCATCCTGGATCAATTAGGATGAGAAAGATTGTGCAAAATTCTAGTGGCCACCCGCTGAAAAATGAGAAAATATTCAAAGCGGGGGAGTTTCCATGTAATGCATGTTCTCAAGGGAAACTCATAATATGGCCATCACCAGCCAAAGTTGGGAATGAATCCCCATTATTCTTAGAAAGTCTTACAGAAATTTTTTGAGCTTTAAAAACATCCAGATGAATGGATATCATATTGAGACTATAAATAAAAATGGCACTGAATATCTGTGCATTACAACGGAAAATAAACAACACGTGGAAGAGTTACCCATGTTATCATCTAGGCTATATTCCACAAAAATAAATATGACTGAGTCATATGTGACAATGAATGAGAAGTATGCCAATACATTTAAGGTCTGGCATGAAAGACTTGGTCATCCTGGATCAATTATGATGAGAAAGATTGTGCAAAATTCTAGTGGCCACCCACTGAAAAATGAGAAAATATTCCAAGCAGAGGAGTTTCCATGTAATGCATGTTCTCAAGGGAAACTCATAATAAGGCCATCACCAGCCAAAGTTGGGAATGGATCCCCATTATTCTTAGAAAGAATATATGGTGATATATGTGGACCAATACATCCACCATGCGGGCCGTTCATATATTTCATGGTATTAATTGATGCATCTAGTAGATGGTCACATGTGTGTCTTTTGACCACAAGAAATACGGCTTTCGCAAGATTCATTGCCCAAATAACCAGGTTGAGAGCTCAATTCCCTGATTATCCAATAATGAAAGTGAGACTTGATAACGCTGGTGAATTCACTTCAAAAACTTTTGATGATTATTGCATGGCAATGGGGATTGACTTTGAGCATCTGGTTCCCCATGTGCCTACACAAAATGGCATGGCTGAGAGCTTAATAAAGAGATTGCAGTTAATTGCCAGTCCATTAATAATGAGAACAAAACTACCAATTTCAGTATGGGGACATGCTGTTTTGCATGCAGCTGCATTGGTCCTGCTCAGACCAAGTGCATATAATAAATATTTCCCATTACAATTAGTATCTGGACATGAACCTAATATATCCCATCTCTGTGTATTTGGGTGTGCGGTCTACGTTCCGATAGCGCCACCACAAAGAATGAAAATGGGACCCCAGAGGAGATTGAGGATATATGTTGGGTATATGCCTTGTTCGGAAACTCGCTAGGCGCTAGTCGGGCGGTTGGGTTGGGCCTAGCGAGTTACCGAAAAATCGGAGACTACTCGGGGACTAATCGGGGCCTAGTTTTTATAGTTTTATGAATAAGTATACCTATAAATATTATCATATGCAATGCTTAGAAGGAATTTCGACTTAGTCTATTGAAGGGGGTTTCGAATTGTTATCGGGGACGCTGGTTCGAGTAAGTCATGGCATATTTTGTGTTTATATTACGTTTTTTCTTTAATGAAAGACAAAATGCCGAAAATATTGTATATATATAGAGTATGTGCATTTAATTCAAATAAATCTAATAGCTCTGTTGGTTGAGTGTTGGTGGCATTGCTATACACGGCCTAAGTTCGACCCTCCGCTAACGCGTTTACCATTTTTTTTTAGTATTATCCTTAATAAACGTCGAAAGACGAAAATAACCCTGTCTCCTACCTTTCGAAAAACTAGTTGCAGAAACCCTAGCTGCCTACTTTTTTAAAAAAACGTGATTTTGGCCAAATTTTCTCAATTTTAGACTACTTTCTTGGTTGTTTACACGAAAATATCATGGATTTATGAAGATTTATTGATTTCCAGCATAAAATGGCCAAAAATCGAAAAAAAAAATAGAGTGGCGATTTTTAGACCGCCTATAACCTAATCGCGGCGGAGCTCCACCGCCGACCGCCTTTGCGCCGTGGAGGCGGCCGCCTTGAACGCATTTTAGAACACGGGGTATACGTCACCAAGTATAATCAGATATCTTGAACCACGGACTGGTGATATGTTTACGGCACGACTTGCCGATTACCACTTTGATGAGAATGAATTCCCAGCGTTAGGGGAAGGATTGAGAGAATCACCTGGTGTATACATTCTTTGGCTTATCTTGATCCTCCTACTAATCAACGGGAAGTGGAAGTCCAGAAAATAATACATATGCAAAGTTTGGCAAACTAATTACCTGATGTGTTCACTGATACGAAAAGGTGACTAATCATTATGTACCTGCTGCAAATGCTCCATCAAGGATAGAAATTCCAAATGAAAATATTAATAAGAGCAATGAAAGTGAACCCAGGGTTCAAATGAAAAAGGGGAGGCATATAGGCTCGAAAGATAAATTCCCCGGAAGAAAAAGAGGTTGGGAGAAAGAGATGAAAAGGTTCCAGTAGAGCGACATAATGTGAAAGATAAAATATGTGAAACAGCTCCTGAAGAAGCCGATAAAGAAATTTGTCTAGAGAACGAAAATGAAACCGAAAAGAGTGAGATTTCCATTAATTACGCCCAAGATGGGAACGCATGGGTGAGAAATGAAATAAATGATGATAATTGAATAAGGTATGAACGTTGATTTTCATTGATAGAGAGAGTACAATATATATACATGATACATCAGAGTTTACTTCGGAGATTAAAGACTAATATATCCTTTACATATATACTTCTATACACCCCCTCAAGATGGAGGGAGTGCAACCACTCCAATATTGGAAAATAACTCATGGAAGCGTGGACGAGGTAGTAGTTTGGTGAGAGAATCTGCGAGTTGATCCTTGGTGTTAACATGAACAACCCGAAGCGCACCCGATTGTACATTATCCCGGACAAAATGATAGTCCAATGCCAAATGTTTCATGCGGGAGTGAAAGACTGGATTAGCCGAGAGATACGTTACCCCGATGTTATCACAATAAATGGTCGGTGTCGATGGTAATTGAAGACCAAGTTCAGTGAAGAGTGATCATACCCAACGAATCTCAGAGGCAGTATTAGCGACAGACCTGTATTCGGCTTCAGTGGAGGAACGAGCCACAGAACTCTGCTTCTTAGATGACCAAGAAATAATGTGTTACCAAGATACAAAATATAAGTGTTGGTAGAGATGAAATCATCGGTATCACCTGCCCAATCGGCATCCGAATTGGCATGGAGAGAGAGAGGACTGTCCCGTCGGAGAAAGATGCCATGCGTTGAAGTGCCGGCGAGATAACGAAGGACGCTCGTCCTTTAGCTGCATTCCAATGATCGTATGTAGGTTTGTGCATAAACTGCGACAAACGATTGACAACATAGGCAATATCCGGTCTCGTGAAAGCCAGATATTGAAGGCTACCGATAACTCTCTGGTATTATTGTGGGTCGGACAGAGGAGTACCGGTCCGTAGTGTCAGTTTTGGATTGACCGTAAGTGGTGTAGTAACAGGTTTAACATCGATCATCTTCGTCTTCTCTAGGAGATCAAGGATGTAGCGACGCTGCATAAGATGAAGTCCATTTGGTGTCCGTCTCGCTTCGAAACCGAGAAAGTAGTGTAGATCTGTAGGTTCTTTTAGTGAAAAACGCTGAGCGAGCTGATCATTCACGGAAGTGACAAGAGTTGAAGTACTTCCTATGATGATAATATCATCAACATAGATAAGTATGAACACCATTTGACCTTTACTAGCGAGAATGAACATAGACGTATCGGCCAAGGAGTTAAGAAACCCAATTTGACATAAAAAACCGCTTGAGTTCTTGGTACCATGCTCGCGGCGCTTGTTTAAGCCCGTAGAGAGCTTTGTTGAGGCGACACACATAATGAGGTCGATCCTGATCTATGAATCCCGGCGGCTGCGAGACGTAAACTTCATCAGTAAGAGTTTTGTGAAGAAAAGTGTTATTTACGTCTAGTTGCTTTATCATCCATGATCGAGAAACCGCAATCTGTAAAACAGAATGAACAGTGTGAGAGCCGAGACTCACGAAATTTATATTTCGCGGGGCTCCGAAAATTCTATTAAACAAGAACCAAAGGGCAAAAAGGTAAAAAGATGAGAAAGATGATTTTATTAATAATTCTCTAAGTACAAAAATATTCGAGAAAGCTTATTGTCTTATATCTCGAAAGCTCTTGCACTTGAGTTGGGATGCCTTGAAAGTGAATACAAGGGTGTCTATTTATATGAGAGAGCCTGGGGTCTCAAAGACTAATCTAAGCAATGTGGGACGTTGTAAAAATCCCTTTCCCAGCCGCCAATGACCTAATGGGCCGCCGACCTGTCGCCTCTCTTCTGTCACGGCCCGTCCGTCTTGTTTTGGCCCAACTTGTCTTTTTAATCTTCTGGTCCGATCTTCTTTGGTTAAGGCCTTGACTCCGGTTTATTTTAAGTAAACTCCTCGATGTTTTTCCATGTTCTGAACAGGGTGAAGTCCGTCTTCAAATGGCGTGATGTTTCTTCGGGAACTATTGGGCCGAGGCCCGATAGTCGGGAAATGGCTTCACGGACCGGTCCGTGAGGGTGAGGTCCGGCCATAGCTCATGTCTTGACTCGGTGAATGCTCCGGGCTGAGAAGATATGCTTAGATTTGTCTTGAGAGGCTGTTAGAGAATTCAGTTCATCCGTCGGACCGGATGCCAAGAGCTTGGTCCGACGGGCGTTTGGTCGGAGTGACTTGATCAGCTCCTGGACGGGTTTAAGACTAGTGAACTAATTTGCCTCGTTAAAACCTTTCCCGGAAAACCCTTTGGGATAAAACCAAGGATAAGGAAAGAGTACAAATGGTCACTACCCGTCTAGTTCATCTGCGACCGGTTAAGCCAAGAGCTTTGTCCCGGGCAGGCATTCGGTCTCATTTCGTGGGCTTGCTGCCAGAATATGAAATGTTCAACCGTTGATTTGGGCTTTCGTCTCATCAATCTCCGAGGAGGGGATTTTGACACCAACAAACAGTAACAGACTTGACGACTGGACTAAACGTTTCCGAATAATCCAAGCCGTACTGTTGATTAAATCCTCTCGAAACTAGTCGGGTTTTGTACCTGTCAAGTTCACCATTAGACCGATATTTAAGTGTAAAAATCCACTTGGTAGGGATAATCGGGTAATTTGGTTTTGGCGTAACCAGGTCAAAGGTGTGATTGCCAATCTACGCATTGTATTAATCTCCCATTGCTGCCCTCCAATTCGGGTCAGTTAAGGCTTGGGAAACGGTTTTAGGAATTTGTGGTTTTGTGGGATCTATGGTTGTGGTAAGGGTAAACTTGGTTTTGGGTTTGGTAATATTGTCTTTGGAGCGAGTTTGCATTCTATGGGTGTTAGCAGCGGGTTGCTTAGGTGGTCTAACTGGTCTAGTGCGAGTATGAATGGAAGGTGGGTGAGGATTAGAGGTCGTTGGTACAGTGTTTTCATGGTGTGAGGAAGAAGAGGAGTGAGAGGTACCTGATGGGTTTAGGCCCGTCGATTCACTGCGAGTTGCCGAATCATCCGGAGATGATCCGGTGTTGGTGTCATCAGAGTGTGCGTTGGAATGCATAGACTGCTGTGAAGCAGATGTTGAAGACTCCGATGACGTTGTGTGAGGATCCGAGCTCGGAGGTGCAGGTGACGAGGCTATTACAAGTGGCACGTGACTGAACGGAGCTGCGGATGGCATCGTGACAGGTACAGACTCTGGTTCCATTACAGGGGAAACAGGGGATGCTAAGTTGTTAAACGGAAACTGATCCTCCACAAACTGAACGTGATGCGAGGTGTATATCCGATTGGAATCACGATCAAGGCACAAGTAAGAACCTTGTGTCAACGAATATCCAAGGAAGACACATGGACTTGAGCGATCATCCAACTTATGATGAGTATATGGTCTCAGCCATGGAAAGCAAAGACACTCGAATACTCGCAACTTCAAGTAATTTGGCTTTTGTTGAAAGAGTTTGGCGTACGGTGACATGTTATCGAGCACAACAGCGGTATGGCGATTGATCAGATACACCGAGATGGCAAACGCGTACATCCAATAAGTCGGAGGCATCGAAGCTTGATTCAGTAGCATCAGACCCGTTTCAACAATGTGGCAGTGCTTCCTTTCGGATATACCAAGTGTATCTGGTATAGGAATCGACAAGAATGAGGTAGTATTTGAAATTATCAACAGAGAGAATGGGAGAGGTCCAAACGTCGGTATAAATATACTCAAGAGGTTGGGTTGATGTAATAGTATTTGAGTGAAATGGCAATTTGTGACTTTTTATTGAAAGACAATGAGAACACAGCAATAGTTTATTTTTGGAAAGAAGTGGTAAAGAAAACTTGGAAACAAGATAATTCAAGGTTGGTGGTTGTGGGTGACCTAGACGTGAGTGCCAAAAATCTAGCGAAGCTTTTGGTGTTGGTGCAGTGAACAACGATTTGATGGTTGATGGTGTGACTGGCCACTCATAAAGCTCGTTATTAGTTCTCCCTTGGAGCAACTGGACCCCCGTGCTAAGATCCTTCACCTGAAAGGATGCAGGAAAGAATTCGACGGAAACCTTGTTAGCATTGCAAAGTCTATAAACAGATATAAGGTTCATATGTAGGTTAGGGACATAGAGGACATCATTGAGTTTAAGGTTACGAATTGGAGTAGATTAGGAAGTAGAACCAGTATGCGAGATCGCAAGAGAGGACCCATCAGCCATGGTCACTTCTTCACCACCATAATATGGTTGATGGAGAGACAAATTGTTTAAATCAGACGTAAGGTGATGGGTCGTGCCACTATCAACCACCCAATTGTTAGGGTTGTAAGGAGTTGTTGCTATGTTTGCCCTTGGCTACCATGGAGAGGAGCTCGGAGGAGTGTACGGATGTGGGAACGACGACTGACCAGACGAACCAGATGCAAATTGCTGGAGCTGAGAGCAATGACGTGTGTTGTGTCCATACGTTCCACAGATCTGACATTTCCCTTGATAACCATGCGAGTACGAGTTTGGCTGTGAACCATTGGGAGTTGGTGAGAAGGACGATTGCTGCCAATTGTTATTGTTGTTATGTGTGCCGGATTTTGACCCTTTGTAGGAGTTGTTAGCAGACGATGGACGATATGTCGCTACATTCGCTGTGACAGGAAGTAATGGTGTGGTGGATATCGCGAGAAGAAGACGAGCCTTGTGATTAAGGAGTTTCTCGTGAACTTCGATCAGCGAGGGAGTAGTCTCACGACCTTCCAATTGATCAACAATCTGCATATACTCCTCAAGAAGACCACGTAACACATAATCAATCTGATCTTCATCTTCAACACGTTTGTCCAGAAGTGCGAGTTGGTCGAACCAGACAATGAACCCTTGAATGTAATCATTGATCGATTTGGTACCTTTCGTTGCTGTCTGAAGTTCGTACCGAAGCTGCTTGATGTGACCGCGGCTAGGCTTTGCATATGTCTTAGAGAGCGTCTTTCAGATATCAGACGCCGTTTTCGCAGTGGAAAGAAGAGGTTGAATAGAAGTGGAGATGACACCAAGAAGTGCACTGTACACCAATCGATCTTGCCGCTTCCACCTGAGATGTGCCGAATTTTCAGATGTGACACCGGCGGTAGTGATTGTCGGCATTGGGGGGATGATTGTACCATCAAGATAGCTGGCGAGGTTGTAGCCGTCAAAGAGAGCGTGGACCTGACGGTTCCACATGATGAAGTTAGTGGCTGTGAGCTTTGTGACATTGTGCATATTGACGTTGATCAAAGAGGTTGTGTTTTCTGGAACAAGAGTTTCGTGATGAGTGGCCATTGTAGGCGTTGGCGGCTGTAAAGGCAAAGAATTTTTTTTTAGGTTTTAAGTATCTTAGTGCTCTGATACCAGATATGAACGTTGATTTCCATTGATAGAGAGGTACAATATATATACATGATACATCAGGGTTTACTTTGGAGATTAAAGACCAATATATCCTTTACATATATACTTCTATAAATGGAATATTCTCCTTTTCTATCTGCAAAGAAATTAATGATGAAAATGATCGAGATCTGAGATCCATATCAGAGTGCCAGAGAAGGCCCGATTGGGATAAATGGCAAATGGCCATGAGAGATGAATTAATTTCCCTCAATAAGAAAAATGTGTTTGCACCTGTTGTTGTTACACCTGGTGATGTAATGCCAGTCGGATGTAAATGGATCTTTGTGAGAAAAAGAATGAGAAAAATGAGGCCAAGAGATATAAAGCTCGCCTTGTAGCACAAGGTTTCAAAGACCGGGAACTGATTATGATGACATATATTCCCCGGTCATGGATGCAATCACATTCAGGTACATAATGAGTTTAACAGTATCCATGAATTTGGAAATGTACCTTATAGATGTTGTGACTGAATACTTATATGGATCACTTGATAGTTGATATATCATGGTTTTTCCACCATGATATAAGTCCGTTTCTAGAGTCTTTTACTTGTTTTTTAGAGTCTTTTCGAGTCTTTTGCAGTTTCAGGTACATAATAGGCTTGATTGAAGATATCAGAGCATTTTGGGGCATTTAATTTGAAGCATCTGAAGAGGGAAACTCGGAGCACATCTCTAAGCCTGGTGTCGATCGTGATCCCCTATTCTGCCGAGTTTTGAAGAAAAGAAAATTGCCCAGAAGTTTGACATTCTTGCAAAACAACCTCTTTTCATGATTTAGGCTAATTTAAGTGGTTTCCAAGACATAATTTAGTTTTTACCTTTACACTTTGAGATTTTAAGCAAGAAAGCTTTGGAGAGACAAATCGGAACTCAACTTGTTAGAGAGAAGATTTCGAACTCCCTTAATTCTTCTTTTAATTTCTTAATGCAATTTATTCAGGTTATGATTTGTGTTATCTCGATTATGTCTGAGTAATTCACTTGTTAGATTTAGGGTTTTTCTAGGTTAATGATGAATTGTTGAATTTGATAGAATTGTTAAGGTTGTCATATGGTTTCTTCATCTAGATTGAATCTAATGCTAGTTCTGGATTGATCACCTGGAATTTAGATCATATGACAATTAGTAGACACGAAAATGTTATTGATTTCCTGAATATAATCTTAGATGAGAAAAATACTTATTCACAAAGAGATTTGGTTTAGGGATTTTGTGAACATATTGAACTTGATTTTAAAGCATGTTTGAGCTTTTGAATTTGCAAAGAAATTTGGAATTCTAGGATCTAGATATAGAAATCTCTGCAACGAGAGTTGATTGGTTTGGATATTGTGTTTCGAGTTCAAGAACGATTCTTAATTAAATCCTTAGCATTCTGTCTGATTTGCAATTCTGATTTACCGAAAGAAATCCCCTAAGTCTAGCACTTTCCTCATAAATCTACAAACTCGTTTGATTTCGTTTGCTGTCTTTAAATTTCATTATTTCTCGTTTAGCTTAATTAGAAAACCTACAATCTATTGTGTGAATCAAGAATCTCTGTGGAATTCGATCCCTAAGTAGTACAATTGATCTTTTAATTTGAGAGAGTAGTTCAAAGGGTAAATTTGAGCATATCAAATTTTGGCGCCGTTGTCGTTGCTCTGAAAAGAGGGCTTCTGAAATTAAGGCTTATGAGTGTAACCAGAGGAGTTCTGATTGTAACCATAGGGGTTCTGATTGCCTGTGAAAGCACTCCTCTGACCATAACCATTGAAAGGCCTGTTCCCTTGTTCCTCTGGATCACTTGATAGTGACATATACATGAAAATTCCGGAAGGATTCAAAATCCCCGAAGGATCAAAAATCCCAAAAGGATCTGAGAATATTTTTTCAGTCAAATTACAGCGATCACTTTATGGATTAAAGCAATCCGGTCGCATGTGGTATAATCACTTAAGTGAATTTTTGATGAAAAAGGGATATATAAATAATGCGATATGCCCTTGCATGTTTATAAAGAAATCATCATCGGATTTGTGATCATTGCTGTTTATGTTGATGACCTGAACATCATTGGGACTCATAAGGAAGTTGATGATGCAAGAAATGATATGAAAAATGAATTTGAAATGAAAGACCTTTGAAAGACAAAGTTTTGTCTCTGGCTTCAAATAGAACATCTCAAGGATGGTATATTTGTGCATCAATCAAATTACACCACAAGGGTGTTAAAGCGATTTAATATTGATAAGGCAGCTCCTTTGAGTACCCCGATGATCAATAGATCACTTAATATTGATAAGGATCCATTTCGACCTTGTGAAGATAATGAGGAAATATTAGGTCCCGAAGTACCTTATATGAGTGCTATAGGTGCGCTAATTGTACTCACCCGGATATTGCTTTTGCTACTAACCTACTTGCTAGATATAGCTCAGCTCAAACGAAGACACTGGACGGGAATAAAGGAAATCTTCCGATATCTTCAAGGTACGTTAGACCTGGGATTATATTACCCTAGAAACTCTGCGTGTGGTATAGTTGGTATTGCAGATGCAGGATACTTATCAGACCCGCATAAAGCTCGGTCGGAAACCAGATACGTTTTCACAATGGGTGGTACCACAATCTCTTGGCGTTCTCAGAAACAGACTCTGGTTGCTACTTCCTCAAATCATGCAGAAGTCATAGCACTCCATGAGGCATGTAGAGAATATGTTTGTCTTTGATCGATGATACATTATATACAAGAAGCTAGCCGGAGTGTTATAAAATATGTGATTATTCATCAGTTATGTTTACAAGTGTCCATTAGTGGTGTTGTTAGATATTTGTCATCACCAAGTGTCAATTAAGTTGCATGTATATTACTTAGGTGTCATCATTTTAATTCTTCTTAATCCCTATAAATAGGGAGCTTGTAATGTTGTAAATAAGTTTTTGAGAAATCATAAGCAAGAGTTCCATATTCTCTCATAAGTCTCTCCCTCTCTACAAAAGCTTTGTTCTTGTTAAATTCTATCATTGTGTGGTATATATTAGAGTTCTATTCTATAAATATATAGAACAAATAAGTATACCACCAAACCTTGTTCGGGAATTCGCTACGCGCTATACGTACGGTCGATAGGGGACTAGCGAGTTACCAATTGCTCGGAGATTATTCGGGGATTACTCGGGGAGTAATTTTATAACATTTTATTATAATTTTGTTCATAAATTTGTTTTAGTTAATAATATTAATAGAATAACATGATTTAATGATTAGAAAACTATTAAAAATCATGAAATCAGTGTTCGAGTGACTTTTTTTTTATTTTTCTACCACTTTAACTACTTCATCTTCATATTTTACATATTTTTAGTCAATTTTTTATTTTTTATTTTGTTATTTAGAATAAAATATAACAAATTTATCAAATTATTATCGATTTAAGTGATCTAAATTGATTTAGTTCTCATATTTATGTCGTTTCTTTTCAATTATATGGTTTAGACGGAAAAAAACACTAGTCACTGTATAATATAGCCGTATAACTCAACTCGCTACGCTCCACCACCGGCTAGAGTATTCTCAGACGTATACTCGGCTAGGCGGGCGAGTTTTAGAACAAGGCCACCAAATAATAATTTTTCCACAACAAGGATAAATATTTTGTTATTTAGTTTATAATGATGACTAGGGCTGGCCCTTAGACTATATACATTGGTTTACAATTTTCAACACCCTATTTTTACCTTTTAACATTCCATATTATCTTCTTTTTTTTCCACCTCATAATTCAACTCCCACTTATATTTTACTCTTTACAATAGTTTTGTTTAATAAAATTCATAACCTATTTTTATTTTACATTTTTATATTTTCTTTATTTTCTTTATTTTTTTATTTTTTTATTACATATTATTGTATGTTTGGATAATTAAAAGGGTAATTTAGGGATAGACGTTCGGGAACCTAATCGGGTTCGATCTGAGTTATTCGGGTTTTCGGGTTCAGGCTCATACGTACCATTCAGGTATTACGAAATTTTGGTTCGGGTGCGGTTCGAGTTATGCCGGGTTCGGGTCGGTACGAATCTAATTAAAAACCTATAGTCCATACGGGTTCGGTTCGGGTTCGGATATTTTAGAGTCAAACAAGCTAGAAAGCCTTACCGTTTACCGTAGTGTGACACTAATATATTTGAAACAACTAAGTTAGTTGACATACTAACTTTGAAACAGCTAATTTCGTTGACATACTAGGATTCGAAATCAAAACGAGAGAATTTTGGGTAATTTTCCTTGTGGAGAAAAGATTATCGACATATTCATTGGATATATAAGGCTTATCTCATTACGTTCGATTTACTTCGGGTACCCATTTGGGTTTTGGTTTTATTCAGGTTAACCCAAAACCCAATGGTTTCTCAACATACATACCAATTGGTTATTGAAGACAAACCCATATTTTTACCAAATCATTTTGTTCGGGTTGGATCTAGGTTCGGGTTTATGCCCATCCCTAGGGTAATTATAAAAAAATTTGGGTCTAAAACAATTTTCTTAAATGTGGCATCTAGTTTTGGTAGAGGAAACCTATATGAGGATTTTCTTTTTCGCAAAAATGTTTCTTCTGATTTCTACAATAAATTTATGGTTGTTTCCATATCAATTTCCAAATTGTATGTTTTCCACTTTAAAAGTTAAATAGATTAAGTATTAAAAAAATTTAAAAGTTAAATAGATTAAGTATTAAAAATGGTCACCACATGAACATGAATATTAAAAAAGGAGATCTGAGGAGCCGGCAAAAAATAACCAAAGAGATCTTAGGAGAAGAAAAAAGAGAAGGAAATTTGAAAAATACTAAATTGGTGTTATTGGTTTATGTATTTTAGTGAATTTATAAATCTGAACAAAATTCAGTGTTATTGGTTTCATAATTTTAAAATCCAAGTTAAAATCAAGTGTTATTGGTTTTATGATTGATAAATCCTAATTCAAATCATGTGTTATTCAATCATACGGATTCATTGATGGATTTGATTTTATAATGAATTTAAGTGGATTTGCGTTAATTTCTTTGCTAAAAATATAAAGATTAAAATCCGAAGCAAAAACCCTCAGATTTGTAAATACTTATTAGAATTCACCTATTAAATTTAGAAATCAGTATATTTTGCTTAGATTTATATTTTCTATACAGATTTATAAATAAATCAAAATACATAAACCAATAACAGCTTCTAAAAGTGAAAGGGGCAAAACATGGGAATTGAACTCGGCTGGCCATCAAGAACAAATGGATGTTGCCACTAAACTAAATGCCTTTTTTAGGTGGCCCTATTAAATCTATATAATTTACCTGGCCTAATTGCCTTATGAAAGGGCGCCTGATGATATGACAATTGTATACTCCAATGATTTGGGGTAAAGCAATACCTTTGTCCTATTCGAATGAAACAGCTATTTTTTTTATAATTTTAATTAAAAACCTTAAAGCTTGCAACTCTTAAGAGTCGGCTTCCTTCAAGCTCCTCCTCCACAAGCTTATGTTTGTGTGGAAGAAAACATTTTTCTTCAAGCAGCTAACCTGAGGATGCCATTTCTTCCCATTTGTTCTCCTAATGCTTCGCGTTCCAAGGTAATTTTTATTTTTCTCCTAGACGCATTGTGTGTGTAAAAGCACCAATTTTTTCTTTGTGTGACATGTGGAGGAAATTTTATTCATCTGCACAGGAGGATGTTTTAAAAAGATTTCATCCAGAGAGGCCAGATTGGCATAAGAGGTTTTTGGCCTGGTTCATGAGCACAAGATTGCGATCTTATGAAGCTGAGGTCAGTTCCTGCGACTCTCTTTGATCCATTTTTTTTAGATCTTAGTTTCATTATTGTCATTTTTATTATATGCCATCTCACAACCCGAGTTTGTTTTGTGTTATATATTTGGTTAGATCGCTGACTACAAGAGGAAACTGTTTGCTAATTTGGCCGGTAAAGCCGAAAAAGTGCTGGAGATTGGTGTTGGTACAGGTCCTAATCTCAAGTACTATGCGGGTGCGGGTCATGAGAACGTGTGTGTTTCCGCTATGGACCCGAATCACGTAATGGAAAAGTACGTCTGTGAATCTGCTAGAAAGGCCGGCTTGAAACCCGAAAACTTTAGGTTCATTCAAGGAGTAAGTAAATGTTACGGATCTATTTGAATGTGAGAGTTATCCTTTAGTAATCTCCTGAAATCTAATTTGTTTGTTAATTCAAATGAATATCTAGCTAGGATGAACTTCATTCGGAAACATAGATATAAACGAATTTGAAGCGAATACTCTTAGGGTTTCTTATTATTAATCATGTTAATAATGTTAAGAAATATGCGGTCAAATTTTGCGGAGAAAGACCAGAAATTTGTGGGACCGGGAAGATACACACACAGATTTGTTAACGGAGTTCGGCCAATCTTGCCAACGTCTCCGGACCTGCTACAGATCTTTTATTATTCACCGGGAAATTTTACAAGCTCTCAACTCACACCCAAAACCGAGAACACTCTGAGAAAATTACACCTAATTTTCTCAAAAGAAAATTTTTTTTTTTCTCACGTTCTCTCTTCTCTTCTCTTTCTCTTATCTTCTCTTTCTCTCCTTCTTCTCTTATATTTTGTGTTTTTTTTTTTAGATTTTGGGATGATATTGCCTCTTCACCTTATGAATATTTATAGGGGTTATGAGACACAACTTTTTGACAAAGCAAGCTTCCTTTGTTGAATTTGTGTGTCCACCGTCCATCAATTAAAATGTGTTTGTTGACTTACAATCTCCCACTTGAAGACTGATTTCAATCTGTCTTCACACCTTGATCAATATAGCAGGTCTTCCCAGCTTATTACTCCAACAAGCCAACTGAGGTTGTACACAACCTCAGCTTATCATATGGCACGACCTTCGTCAGCATATCTGTCGGATTCTTACTTCTTGGGATCTTCTCAAGCACCAACATTTCATCTTCTAATGCCGATCTGATGAAATGATATCGACGATGTATGTGCTTCGTCCGAGCGTGGTAAACCGGATTCTTTGCCAAATCAATGGCACTCTTACTATCACAGTACAACACACTTTTCCCCTGGTCATGGCCTATCTCTTCTAGAAAAGACTGTAGCCATATCATCTCTTTTGTTGCCTCCGTTACCGCAACGTACTCAGCTTCACAGCTTGATAGAGATACAATTTTCTGCAACTTTGAAACCCAACAAATTGCAGTACCGCCAAAAGTGTAGACATACCCGGTTGTGCTCTTTGTGCTGTCAACGTCACCTCCATTGTCAGCATCAACATATCCCTGCAATTCCGTCTTAGACTTCATGAAACACAGCGACAAGCTTGGATTTCCTTTCAAGTATCTGAAAACCCACTTGACAGCTTCCCAGTGTTCCTTTCATGGATTGCTCATAAATCTGCTGACGACTCCCACTGCATGTGCAATGTCTGGCCTTGTACATATCATCGCGTACATAAGGCTGCCTATAGCAGAAGCATATGGAACTTTATCCATATATGCCATCTCGTCTTCCGTCTTTGGAGACTATTCTCTGGATAACCGAAAATGACTTGCTAGAGGAGTACTAACTGGCTTCGCGTCATCCATGTTGAACCTTTTGAGGACTTTCTTCACATACTCCTCTTGTGATAGCTTGACACCTTCCTTGCTTCTACTGATTCTCATCCCTAGAATCTGTCTTGCTTCTCCAAGGTCTTTCATCGCAACCTCTTCCGAGAGTTTCGTCTTCAAGCTATTGATCTCATGCAAGTTTGCTCCTACTATCAGCATGTCATCAACGTATAGGAGCAGTATCAAGTAGGAATCTTCAAACTTCTTGAAGTAACAACAATGGTCAGCTTCACATCTCAAGAAACCGACACCTTTTATAAAGTTGTCAAATCTTTTGTACCACTGTCTTGGAGCTTGTTTTAAGCCATACAAACTTCTTTTCAGCTTGCAAACAAGGCTTTCTTTCCCTTTGATCTCAAAGCCTTCGGGTTGCTTCATATAAATTTCTTCATCCAAATCACTGTGAAGAAATGCCGTCTTTACATCCATCTGCTGAAGGTGCAAATCTTCTTGTGCTACCAGCCTGAGAACCGTTCTAATGGTCACCATCTTGACTACAGTAGAAAAGATTTCAGTGTAGTCAATGCCTTCTTTTTGTTGGAATCCCTTCACAACAAGCCTCGCCTTATAGCGTTTGCTCCCATCAGATTCTTCTTTTATTCGGTAGACCCACTTGTTATGCAATGCCTTTTTATTCTTAGGCAAATTTGCTAACTCCCATGTGTGATTGGATAACAACGAGTCCATCTCGTCATTCATTGCTAGCTCTCACTTGATTGACTCATCAACTTGCATAGCCTCTTCATAACATTCAGGCTCCCCTCTGTCCGTGAGTAGAATGTAGTTGAGTGTTGGAGAAAATCTTACAGGCTTTCTGATGATTCTACTTGACCGTCGTAACTCTGTGACCGGTGTATACGAGACCACTTCAGAATCATCACTCTCTTCAGCCTCACCACTCTCTTCTTGAGAGATTTCTTCTGCTGTTGTGGTATCCTTTTTCAACTCCGATTTCAGGATATCATCTAAGTCAACAGCTTCAGGCTCTTTCTTCCCTGAGCCTTCTCTTAGCTTATCCTTGTACAACACTTCTTCGTTGAACACAACATTCTTGCTGCGGATAATCTTCCGATTTTCATTATCCCAAAAACGGTAACCAAACTCCTCGTTACCATAACCGATGAAGTAACACTTCTTAGATTTCGAGTCAAGTTTACTTCTTGCAGCATCATCAACGTGAACATAAGCTAAGCATCCAAATATCTTCAAATAAGAAAGATTTACTTTCTTACCGCTCCATAATTCTTCAGGGATCTTAAATCCCAAGGGCACTGACGGTCCTCTGTTTATTAAGTAGGCTACAGTACGGATTGCATCTGCCCAAAACGTCTTCGACAATCCACAATGCAATCTCATGCTCCTTGCACGCTCGTTCAGGGTCCGGTTCATCCTTTCTGCTATTCCATTTTGTTGAGGCGTTCCAGGAATAGTCTTCTCCATCTTGATTCCACTATCAGCGCAATATCTATTGAACTCGTCGCTGATGTACTCTCCACCATTATCAGACCTTAGACACTTCAACTTGAGATTTGTCTCAATCTCAACCATGGCTTTCCATCTTTTGAAAACCGAGAACACTTCATACTTGTTCTTCATGAAGTAAACCCACACCTTTCTTGTGGAGTCATCAATAAAGGTCACATAGTAGTACGAATCTCCCAGCGATGCAACAGGAGTGGGTCCCCACACGTCAGTGTGTACCAGCTCTAACTTCTCTGATTTTGGCTCTCTTCCTCCTTTAGAGAAACTAACCCATTTCTGTTTTCCAAGGATGCAACTTTCATAAATCTGATGATCCACCGTCTTCAGATCTGGAAGAGCACCATTTTCTACCATGAGTTTCATCCCTTTCTCACTCATGTGCTCGAACCTACAATGCCACAACTTGGTTTGTTTGTCATTCTCGACAACAGCAACATTGTCTTGATAACTCGTTGTCATATAAAGAGTGCCTCTTTTATGACCTCTAGCCACCACCATTGAACCTTTCTTGACCCTCCAGGATCCACCACCAAAGTTGATATCATGCCCCGTATCATCAAGTTGACCTACTGAAATCAGATTTCGCATCAACTTTGGCACATTTCTAACCTTCGTAATCTTCCACACACATCCGTCTGACATCTTCAAGTTGACATCTCCAATACCAACTATGTCCAAAGGCAATCCATCTGCAAGATATACCTTTCCGTAATTTCCCGCAACATAATTCTCCATAATGTTGTGGTGCGGTGTAGTGTGGAATGATGATCCAGAGTCAAGCACCCATGAATCGATAGGGTTATCAACATAGGAGATTGATGCCTTGGTGTTATTTGCAGCTGCATCACAAGCTTCACTATTTGTCGGGGAATCAACTGACACCACTAATGCATCCACAATTTCATGTGTCACTGCATTAGCTCTGCCTCTCTTGTTGTCTTCTTTCTTCGGTGGTGCACGACAATTCTTCTTAATGTGGCCTGTCTTTCCATAATTCCAGCACTACGAAGGCTGTCTGAATTTGGACTGGCTTCGTCCATACCTTGACTTTGATCTGCCTCTGCTCTGGTTACTTCTGTCTTAATCTCTGCCTCTGTTTTCCACATTGAAAGCAGAGCTCTTTGATGCTTCACCAGAATCTATCCTGCGAACCTCCGCAGCAAGGATACGATCTCTAACATCATTGAATTTAACCTTTTGAGTACCCACAAAATTACTAACCGCTGCCCTCATTGGCTCCCAACTATTTGGCAGAGATGCCAGCAAAATCAATGCTCGCACTTTTTCATCAAACTCGATTTCAACCGATGATAGTTGGTTGACAATCGTGTTGAACTCATTCACATGTGCAGCAACCAGGCCACCTTCTTCCATCTTCAAATGAAAGAGTTTCTTCATGAGAAATACCTTGTTATTTGCCGAAGGTTTCTCATACATATCCGAGAGAAGTTTCATGAGCCCTTCCGTGGTCTTCTCCTTTGCAACGTTGTGAGCAACATTTTTCGACAATGTTAACCTTATAACACCTAGAACTTGTCTATCAAGGAGCTCCCACTCATCATGGTCCATCTTCTCAGGCTTCTTGCTCAGTGGTTGATGGAGCTTCTTTCCGTACAAATAATCTTCAATTTGCATTCTCCAAAATGCATAATTAGTACCGTCAAATTTAACGATATTGTGCGTCGAACCATCTTCGCCTCCCATCGTTCCTGGAACCACCGTGTTAAAAACACCTCCGTCGACAAACCGATGTTACCGACAAAATTCACTATTCACGAAATTCAATATTTACGTGAACAGTGATTGCATGCAACGTGAACAGTGTTTTGCATGCGTGAATAGTACTGTTCCTCGTGAACAGTAACTCCGAAAAAAAATTGGCCGATTACCGTAACTCAGTCTCTGATACCAGTTGTTAAGAAATATGCGGTCAAATTTTGCGGAGAAAGACCAGAAATTTGTGGGAGCGGGAAG
Organism: Isatis tinctoria; assembly: GCA_010577795.1. Taxonomy (NCBI): domain Eukaryota; kingdom Viridiplantae; phylum Streptophyta; class Magnoliopsida; order Brassicales; family Brassicaceae; genus Isatis; species Isatis tinctoria. The sequence continues at coordinate 4,492,650 of CM021246.1, read as the reverse complement.
ATACACACAGATTTGTTAACGGAGTTCGACCAATCTTGCCTACGTCTCCGGGCCTGCTACAGATCTTTTATTATTCACCAGGAAATTTTATAAGCTCTCAACTCACACCCAAAACCGAGAACACTCCGAGAAAATTATACTTAATTTTCTCAAAAGAAATTTTTTTTCTCTCACGTTCTCTCTTCTCTTGTCTTTCTCTCCTCTTCTCTTTCTCTCCTTCTTCTCTTATATTTTTTGTTTTTTTTTTTAGATTTTGGGATGATATTGCTTCTTCACCTTATGAATATTTATAGGGGTTATGAGACACAATTTTTTGACAAAGCAAGCTTCCTTTGTTGAATTTGTGTGTCCACCGTCCATCAATTAAAATGTGTTTGTTGACTTTCATTTGTGTGTCCACCCTCCATCAATTAAAATGTGTTTGTTGACTTACAAATAATGAATATAAGCCTCAAAATCTGACACAAATATTGAAAAAATATAAATATAAACCCTCTAGTCCTATCTTGTTGATCTTCACTGTCACTAGGTAGGAGAAGCTATACCATTAAATGATGGCTCCGTGGATGCAGTGGTCGCAACACTGGTTTTGTGTTCTGTCTCAGATGTCAATCAGACACTCAGTGGTAATATTCTTTATAGTTGTATCTATTCAACTGACTGTTGTATTGTTTACAAACTAATAAGAGATCTCATTTTGATAATTCGTTACTGACTATTTTGAATTCATTTCTTCAGTGAAAAGCATTAATTTTTCAAGCTAATATTGCAAATTGACTGATATATACATATACTTCCATGTTTTTTTCTTTTCAGAGATTAAGCGAGTGCTGAAGCCAGGAGGAATTTACATATTCATCGAGCATGTGGCGGCTGAAGGTATAAACATTTAATTTTACACATCTAATCCCTTAAAATTAATAAACTGTTAGACACGTCTACTTAATTAAATTTCTAAGTTTTTTTTTTTTTGGGGGGGGGGGGGGGTGGGGTGTTGCAGATGGAACTATGTTCAGGCATTTTCAGAATGTAATGGCTCCAATACAAAGGGTAGTTGGATGCGGATGTCATCTAACAAAAAACACCGGCTTACACATTTCGGAAGCTGGTTTCAAGGGTGGCGCAGAGATCAACAATGCTGCAATCTATAGTTTTCCTTGGATGATGAGACCTCATATATATGGAGTGGCGTACAATTAGTAGGAATGTAACCATCTTGTATGCGAACTGATTCTCCATATTTGAAACATTTTTATTATTATGCATGTTAAGACAAGACTCCTAATTAAGGAAAACAATATAATCGTCTATCGGTATCGACAGTCAAAGGGAGACGTAGATATGTACAATTCCAGATACAACTCAAAACGACATTGTGGCTCGGAATGAACCAAAACTAGACCAACAATTTAAAACAAGGCATAGCTCTAGAGATTGAAGCCATGGTCCATATAGTTTAACAGGTGACTTTTACCAAGGCTATCGGGAGCTAGTGAAAGAGGACATGATCAAGCTAGTTGAGATTTTTATGAGAGATGGAAGGTTAGTGAGACAAACATTTGCCTAATTCCTAAGAAGCCTCACTCTCACAAACTAAGTGAATTCAGTGTTAGGAAATATAAGATCAGATTTTGCGGAGAAAGACCAGAATTTGTGGGAGCGGGAAGATACACACAAAATTTGTCAACGGAGTTCGACCAATTTTCTTGCCTACGTTTCCGGACCTGCTACAGATCTTTTATTATTGACCAAAGAATTTTTACAAGCTCACAACTCACACCGGATCCCAATACACTCAAGAAAAATTACACTTATTTTTTTCGAAGAAAGATTTTTTTTTTTCTCTTCTCTCTTCTCTCTTCTCTCTTTTCTCTGGTTTTCTGAGATTTTGGGATGATCTCTGCAATCCCCCTTCGTTGGCCTTTTATAGAAGAGATGAGGTAGTGTGAAAGCCACAATTTTTGGCCAAAATTGGTGGGTGCTGATTTTGTTGACAATCTACCCACCGGCCAACAATTTAAACATGGATTTATAATCTCCCACTTGAAGACTGATTTCAATCTGTCTTCACACCTTGATCAATGTAGCAGGTCTTCCCATTTTATTACTCCAACAAGCCAACTGAGGTTGTGTACAACCTCAGCTTATCATACGGCACGACCTTCGTCAGCATATCTGCCGGATTCTTACTTCCTGGGATCTTCTCAAGCACCAACATTTCATCTTCTAATGCCGATCTGATGAAATGATATCGACGATGTATGTGCTTCGTCCGAGCGTGGTAAACCGGATTCTTTGCCAAATCAATGGCACTCTTACTATCACAGCATAACACACTTTTCCCCTCGTCATGGCCTATCTCTTCTAGAAAAAACTGTAGCCATATCATCTCTTTTGTTGCCTCCGTTGCCGCAACGTACTCAGCTTCACAGCTTGATAAAGATACAATTTTCTGCAACTTTGAAACCCAACAAATTGCAGTACCGCCAAAAGTGTAGACATACCCGGTTGTGCTCTTTGTGCTGTCAACGTCACCTCCGTTGTCAGCATCAACATATCCCTACAATTCCGTCTTAGACTTCGTACAACACAGCGACAAGCTTAGATTTCCTTTCAGGTATCTGAAAACCCACTTGACGGCTTCCCAGTGTTCCTTTCCTGGATTGCTCATAAATCTGCTGACGACTCTCACTGCATGTGCAATGTCTGGCCTTGTACATATCATCGCGTACATAAGGCTGCCTATAGCAGAAGCATATGGAACTTTATCCATATATACCATCTCGTCTTCCGTCTTTGGAGACTGTTCTTTGGATAACCGAAAATTACTTGCCAGAGGAGTACTAACTGGCTTCGCATTATCCATTTTAAACCTCTTAAGGACTTTCTTCACATACTCCTCTTGTGATAGCTTGAGACCTTCCTTGCTTCTACTGATTCTCATCCCTAGAATCTGTCTTGCTTCTCCAAGGTCTTTCATCGCAAACTCTTCCGAGAGTTTCGTCTTGAAGCTATTGATCTCATGCAAGTCTGCTCCTACTATCAGCATGTCATCAACGTATAGGAGCAGTATCAAGTAGGAATCGTCAAACTTCTTGAAGTAACAACAGTGGTCAGCTTCAAATCTCAAGAAACGGACACCTTTTATAAAGTTGTCAAATCTTTTGTACCACTGTCTTGGAGCTTGTTTTAAGCCATACAAACTTCTTTTCAGCTTGCAAACAAGGCTTTATTTCCCTTTGATCTCAAAGCCTTCGGGTTGCTTCATATAAATTTCTTCATCCAAATCACCGTGAAGAAATGCCGTCTTTACATCCATCTACTGAAGGTGAAAATCTTCTTGTGCTACCAGCCCGAGAACCGTTCTAATGGTCACCATCTTGAGTACCGGAGAAAAGATTTCAGTGTAGTTAATGCCTTCTTTTTGTTGGAATCCCTTCACAACAAGCCTCGCCTTATAGTGTTTGCTCCCATCAGGTTCTTCTTTTATTCGGTAGACCCACTTGTTATGCAATGCCTTTTTATTCTTATGCAAATCTGCTAACTCCCACGTGTGATTAAATAACAATGAGTCCATCTCGTCATTCATTGCAAGCTCCCACTTGATTGACTCATCAACTTGCATAGCCTCTTCATAACATTCAGGCTCGCCTCTGTCCGTGAGTAGAATGTAGTTGAGCGATGGAGAAAATCTTACAGGCTTTCTGATGATTCTACTTGACCGTCGTAACTCCGTGACGGGTGTATACGGGACTACTTCCGAATCATCACTCTCTTCAGCCTCACCTCTTTCTTCTTGAGAGATTTCTTCTTCTATTGATGTTGAATCCTGATACAACTCCGGTGTTGGAATATCTCCTAAGTCAACAGTTCCAGGA